>JANJYP010047929.1:0-10972 GCA_024605115.1 Rastrelliger brachysoma | reverse complement strand
CATCATGTGAGGCATACACAAACTGCAGTTATTTTCCATAGCGGGAGCATGTCTCAAAAGTTTGTCTTCAGAATGTTAGATCTTAATGTTTGGATGTTAGATCTGCATGTTAGATTTTCTTCATCATTCATGAAAAAAGTTATAGGAATTAAATGGAAAAAATGTCAAATTTAGTTCAAATAAACAAGTCCTGAGACACACACAAACACACACCCACATACACACAGGCTACGCATACACACGCAAGCTTGCAGAGGGGAATGTAGGAACACAGAGCCACAGAACTGTCTATGGTCCTGAAAATGATCAAGACACAGAACAAAAGCAAGGACTCACTGCATTTCAATTTAACGTGCCAGAAGTTGATGTAAATACAAAGAGACTCACATTCAGTTTTGTTTGGGGGTTTGATGATAATACACTAACTGACACTTCTTTTTAAAATCAGCATCTCGTTTTATTTACTCTAAATTTTGCTCTGTCTCTAATGAAACATCTATCATTCCTGTGATTCTGCCTAAGAGAGAACAATTAAGGGATTACTGGCCAATTTATCACCCTCAGCTAAGTGCTTTGAAAATTGAGTTTTTAATTGCATTGCAAATGTCTGACGCCTCAGCTATCGATACCCCAGGTTTACTTTAACAAACTATGTGTTCTGTTTTAAACTTTGTAGTTTCAAAAGACACAAATTAGCATGATTTTAAAGATATATGACAGACTATTTTCTACTGGTAATAGCCATTGGATGGGACTCTGCCACTAGTGCAGATATTAAAGCATCAGTGAACAAATCCTGTGTTTATATCTTCATGTTTAAAATCAAAGAAGAAGAATAACCCATTATAACCTATCATTTTGCACCTGTATAACATAACTAGGATCATGTGCTTGAAGGTGCTATTAATCATTCATGTCAGTCAAGTGATGATGTGGTATGACCTATAGTCATCAGAGGGGGAGATTTCCTTTACAAACGGGGTCAAAGTTGACGTCTATGCCCACAACTCACTTACTCTCTGGGGATGAATTTAGGATGACATCACATTGATCCTCTGGTCTGCACAGTCTCTGTGTCAGAGTCGTAGGACGTTGTTGGGTGACCTTAATGGCTGAAGTCATAATGACCAATGTCAAACTCTGACCCTCTGACTGCTCTACTCTGCCATTTCAACAAACTCTCTTCAAGTCACACCTGAATTAGAGATGTCAATACATCAACATGGTTGTTTTAGTGGAGCAGGAAATAAGTGGCCACCTGTGATGTTAGTTTGCTAAAATGTTGTGTAAAACAATTAACTGAAAGAATCAATTCAACTACCAAAGGAGCAATTTAATTGGTCATTTACTGTGCATGCTGGCTCTCAGTGTGAACTAGCTAATAGTGCATCATTTCAAACAAAACCCATAAAGAAAAAACATTACTCTCTACAAGGGGAGCCTGAGTGGTTGAGATAAGGCCTTGATATAAATTATATTAAATGGTGATAATTGCATTGCATTATTTGCAATTAGGGCACTCTGGACATGCTGTATTATCCTCTCAGCTCAACCTATGCAGGAATTCAATTTTGTCATAAGTGTGAAAAATTTGCAGATATCATCTATACGAAAAACAAATAATTATATGATATGCCTTTTGGATTTGAAAACACTCACAGGAGTGTTACTCTAGCAAGCAAAATGAAAAAGACTGAAAAATAGATGAAAAGATGTTGCCTTTTATCTCATGATGATGATTCACAGGCTATAGCTCTGAGCAGTGCAAGCCTCACCAGGAAGAATTATTCATTTGCTCCCTGCTTTCTCCTCCTAACACAACAGGGTGAAATCTTCATCTTTGCTTTTTTTGAGGATATGTGAACAAATAAGTTAGCAAACTATAACATTTATTTAAAATGACAGTCTTTGCTCCTGTAGAAATCTAAAGATCATGGGCACTATTATTTTTAGGTTTGATTTTCTCATGATTATTGGATAATTATTATGTCATCTTGACATTACAAGCTTATGTTTTCTTGTGGTTGTAATATGGTAATCATTGCCAGCAGACACAAGCGCCTTTTTGACCCAAAGATTTTTGACTTGTGTTAATAGGAGGACTACTACTGCAATTCTGCAGTGCATGTCAATATATGAGAGTTTTTAATTCATTAGACAATGATACGGTATATCTGCACTGATTGTTGTGTTTTTTTTTTGTTGGTTTTTTTTATAAATGTGTTAAATTTTTGATAAGAAGGCTATGATTAAAAAAGAGACATGTTGTGAAATCTGAGCATTTCTTTTTGTCCAATTGTTGTTTCTCTTGTTTCTTGTGCTGATACCAAGCAATAACCTAATGTTAGTATACATACGATCCTTTAAAATCAATCAGCACTTGTAACTTAACATCACAGAGCATGATGTTATGTTGATGTGAATTCAACCAAAGAATAATTGTTCTATTTAAGATTGTCACATTTCAAGGATTTTCAAAATCTCAAGCAGGTGAAAGTAAAGCATTTTACAAGAAAAAAAAGCCCAATTGGGCTTCTCTGTTTGAACACCACTGTTTTACGTTATCACTTAAATTTAACATCAGCACTGCAGCAACCCAGGCCCTAGCACTTCCAGCACCATAAGACCAATTTGGCAATGTTCCTTGCAGCTGCACTGGTGTCTCCTACTGGTTGGTTCAGTGTGTCTGTATGGAGATCTCTGGGAGATTCTTTGAACCTCTGCATGCACCACACCCTCCTGGTGAAGCTCCTCACTGTCCAGTGAAAAGAAGCAGATGATAACTCTGTGTGAATCGGAGGAAGCACATGGCTGTCTACACCCTCCTTCGGTGAGCAGTGGGAGTTAGCACAGCAGGCTCTGCAGTCCCGGGGATTTGGCCTTTACCAGTGGGAGAAAACAAGGCAAATGTGATAAAACAACATCAGCAAATAACATACGGCCTACTGCAGCTGCAACCAACCAAAAAGTTGCTGTCATCGGTAAAATATTCTTGTAATGACATCAATTTTTAAACAATATATAGATTAAAATACTGTTACCTTAAATACCTTAAATCAGACATGCAAGCACAAAATTTCTTTCAGTTTCTGATTACAAACAAAACTTGCCACACATCTGCTCGAAAAACTTTCCTCATTTATGATCAGTAGCTGAGTATCTAGTGACTTACAGATACAGAAGCAGGTGTTTGGATAAATTCTGAAATCTGGCATAGATTACCTCAGAGTTTTAATCTAATAGGTTTCAGTGCATCAAGGCCATACGCTTGAAATGAACAATGATGACTCCAATTTAGAAAGACTCATTTTATGCACACACATTGCAATTTCAATATTTTTTTTAGAGTTGTAATGTCTAATAAGGAATGGTTGCATCATGTGATTTAATTTATCTCTCAATCTCTCTCTTTCTTACCCTTTAGTGCACTGCTTCACATCAAATCTACCCTGCTGAGGAGCTAAATTCAGTAATCATAGAAATGGGTTCCTCTGGTGAAAGACACGTAATGAGGGGGGATGAATTAACATTGTGAGAAGGATGCAGTTAAACAAGTGTTATGCAGCTAAAACTCAACAATATTTGGAGAGCTATTCCAAGAGCCTATCAGTCTTGGACAGATGTTATAGCCTGATAAGAGACTCTGCTCTCAAGGAGCTCTTCTTTATTCTGTCAGTGCCTCTTCCCATGAAAGAGACTGTAGGAAGGCAATGGCCTGAGGAGATAGAGAAGCACTTGCCATTGTGGTAGAGTGTCACAAAGATGTAAAAAAAAAATCCAAATCTAGCTGAATAAAATGTTCTGTTACAATGTGGAAATTACATTTGGTTAACAAAGTCTAAAAAAGATAACACCTGGTGTATGTCAAGTGATGGAAAAGCTGTTTGGGAAGAACCGTTGTGAACTCCCCATGAGGAAAATGGAAGCACATCATGTGGCATAAGGTAAATGACGTGCCACACTTCAAGGGATCAGGAAAAGTCCCTGCCTTGATTTCACCATTTGAATACCGCTGTGTGCTGCGTCACAAAACCCATCATGCACTTTGGCTCCCCAGCAAACACTCTTTGGCCTGAGTGTGACAGAGGCGGTGTTATCAGCTGCACAGGCTGACATACTTCACTCTCTTGCCTTGGGCTTTGCGCAGTCAGAATCATGCGACCACAGTAGTCAGTGCGGCATGGCAGGAAGACATCTTCACCCCATGAGGTTTGAGCTACATGGAACACGTTGTACGCAGATAATCCCCACCCCTCCCAACCTAACACCAATATGTATTGGTCAAACATATTTAAGCACACATAGTAAATCATGTTATGTTATGTTATGCCATGTTATACTATCAGTGTATACACACGTGTGGTCATTGTGTGTTATCCAGTGCTGCCATGGTCAGTTGATATTAACGATAATCAAGTTATTCAACAAGCACACATGCCAAAGCTGCTTTTTGCTCCTTTATGTCATTGTAAATGTGTAGGAATTACTGTTCAGATAAAACCAGCAGTTTGTAGATGTGTGGGAACATACAATGAGCTTCTTTGGTTGTTATTTTGACATTGTTTTAATTAAATAATAATTGATGACTCAGATAAATATGCAGTTCATTAATCAGTAACAAATCTTTACTTCATATCAAATATGGTCATTATAGTGCATCAAACAACACTATTGCCTAGACCTTAGATTTGTCTCTTATTTATGTTTGGAAGTATAATTACTGCCTGGACTCTGTTCACAAGCAAGCTTATTTTCTTTGGAGTGAATAAAGCGCTGTATTTCTGTATTCCGTACTTGGTCAGGCTGGATGGTGGACATACAGACACCAGAGAACAAAAATGGTGTCCTGTGGGTTAACAACAAAAAGCACTTTGGTTAAGGTTAGGGAAAAAGACATTTTGTGCCTCCAGATGTGGCACATTTTTTCTGTATGGTCTTTCCTTAAAGGAGAATTCTAGCCATTTTTTAGCCCTATATTATTTTCCTGAGCGTCTGTGGCCCTCAGGAAAATGATATAGGGATAAAAAAAAAAAAAAAAACCTGCCACAACTCTCATTTAACCTCAAACCAGGCCAGAAATGCCTGTCAAAATGTAAAATCATGTTTTAGTTACCAGGAGCAAATGCTGTATTGCAATAACTAGAATGAGATATATAATAGTAAGACCAAATGAAATCACATTTTACTGATGTGTTTAGTAACAATATTAAATATATTTGACAGATTATTTAGAAATACAACAGTTCTAGTGATATTCTAGTTAACCGAATATCAACTGCCTACTAACAATTTGTTGGTTTTCCTAAACAATAAATTGTTTTCTGTCCTTTTAAAGAAAGAATTATGAGAAAAAAAGTATAATGTTTAGTCTTTAGTGGTATTGAACAGAATATTTTTTGGCTGAGGTCATTTGAGGATGTCACATTGGGAGATAATGATAAAACATTATATACCAAAATAGTAGTTAATCAAGAAAATAATCATTAGTTGCAGCTCCACAATAATTGACTCCATTTTCTTGTGATGTGATAAAAAAAAATGAAGTCAAAATTCTTCTGAAATACATTTGCCGTAGCAAATCAGTTGCATGTAAATATTATTTGTAGAAGGCAGGCATGGATCAGGCAAAGCTGGAATGTGTCATATAAGAGCAAACAGGATAAAAGCTGCTTTCTGTGGAACACTTTCATTCTCAGATCTTATGTGTAAATGCAAGACTTGTTGGACCATTTGAAAATTAGAGCTACCAGTTACAGCTAAAAGAACAAGTCAAAGCCCACTGACTAGATTTCAGATGCCTTCATTATGGTTTTCTTTTTTTCTTCTTAATATCTGCATTGTTCATATGTTTAAATAAATCAAGACAAAACAAAAACACACATTATGGCTTTGACCCAGATTAGGTTTCAGTGGTCCATCATTTTAAACCTCTAAAAAGGAGTGACAAAGGTTTAATAGTGGAGCAAGTTGTAGCGGCAAGAATAAAGAAATGAAATGCAGCCAAGAAAACGCTCGACACAATCCCTCAGCAGCAGCAGCAGTGGTAGCAACAACAGTAGCCTGTTATTTTCCCTTCCCCCATGGCCTGTGTTGCCATATCCCAGTAATAGGAGATGGGTGTTGCTCACTGCCTGCGTGCCTAATTGAGAGGAAAACAAACTGGTTGCTACAGATAATGGGAAAGGTGAGGCAAAATACCATTAACAGTCGGTGATCCTTTTAAATAATTACCAGTGTCCACTGTGTCATGTTGCCAGCCCTGTTCCTATGATTGATGTCCCAGCTATGATGGGTGTTAAGATAAACCTGCTAATGCAAAGAGAAATCAATCTTACATATGACTATGTACGTAAATAAATGCTACAGTTTAAGGTGATTTAACAACATGGTTATGTAAGGTTTTGTGTAGGCAGAACAGTGCTGCATGTACATGTTCATAATATTGTGGTGACTGATTGTAACCACAGGCACATTAGAAAAGCAACGAAAATATTTATCTTAGTTTACATAATATAAATACAGGTTTCTAGGCACATTTAGTACATGATATTAACCTAATAGCTCTTCCTTGTATTTTGATTTCCAACATACAGGGATTTGTGAAAGCAGGAGGCTCCATTCAAGGTCAAGCCTTTCATAGGAACAGCATGCTAAACCAACAGCGCATGATAAATGATAAACATACCATACTGCTATACTTCTTAATAATGCACCCCACATCTCTGCAGTTATAATGAAACATTCAGTAGCTGGGGGAATGAATATTGCATGTCATTAATGGATCAAAGAATCAGGAGGTCAGGAGCCTATGCATGCCTCTTCTTTTTTTTTTTCCTCTTTTTTTGGTGTGTGTCCACACTAGTGTAGTTGTGTGTGTCTGCATGTGTGTGTTCCAGTATTGTTTGTCAGGAGGGATGCTCCTGCTGTTTGTTAGTCCCTCACAGACTGCAATACTTCAGTTATCCCATTGTTAGCCGGTTCTACTGTACCTGCAATTAAATTTCCAAAGTCAGAGGAGCTTAACTAATTACTCCCAGTAAATGCCCCCTTCTTTCCAATGCAAATAACACTGCAATATGCTGTAATAGTGCAGGAAGCCATAGCACGGACCTGGTGGATCTCACACTGTCAATCAATACAAAATTGGATTTGCAACATAATGTTATGTCAGCTATTTCTGTGCATTCATTTGACAGATAAAACTGTAATCAAGCTAATGCAGTGCTCTCAACAGAATAGTTTAGCAGCACAAGTTGAAATAAAGCCACATTTTAATTTTTTTCCCAGCTGAGCATCCAATTCTCAGCTGCAACATTTTTCATGAATGATACTGATGAGAGCTTGACAAAGCCAAGGCAAGGCATCTTATCTGCATGGGAATGAAAATGAAGCATCACTTAAGTATGTTTTCCTTTCTTTCAGTTGCTTCCATTGGGGGTCGCTAGAGTGGATCATCCATTTCCATCTCTTCCTGTGCTCTGCATGTTTTTCTGTCAAACCAACCACCCACATGTCTTCCCTTGATCTATCCATAAACCTCCTCTTTGGCCTTCCACTTTTTCATTTTGCCTGGCAGCTCCATCTTCAGCTTCCTTTACCAGTTTAATCAGCACATCTCAATCCCTCCAGCCTTGGAGTCTCCAAATCCTCCAACCTGAGCAGACCCATACTCCAGCTCCAGTTCCTGTATTTTCAGCAGTGCCATCATCTACAAGGCATACAATATCGCAGGCCTTACTACCTTCTTATAAATCTTCCCTTTCACTCTTGCCAGAAGCTTTCTGTTGCAAATCACTTCTGCCACAGTTTTCCACCCACTCCACCCTTCCTGAGCCTTTTTCTTCACATCTCTTTGACACTCCCTATTGCTCTGAACAGGTGACCCCAAGTATTTGAAATCATCTTTCTTCATCACCTCTACTCTTTGCATCCTCACTGCTTCACTGTCCTCTCTCCTATGAATGTACATGCATTCCTTCTTGCTCTTACTGATGTTCACTCCTGTCCTGTCAAGTTAATACCTCAACCTCTCCAGGTTCTCTTCAACCTGCTCCCTGCTCTCTCTACAGATCACAATGTCATCTGTAAACATCATAGTCCATGGAGACTCCTGCCCAGTCTTGTCCATCAATCTGTCCATCACCATTGCAAACAAGAAAGGGTTCAGAGCAGATCCTTGATATAATTTCACCTCCACCTTGAACCTATCCATCACTCCAGGTGCACACCTGACTTCTGTCACACTTCTATCATACATATCCTGCACCACTTTTTCATACTTTTCTGCCACTCCTGACTTCCTCATACCATATTACAGCTCCTCTCTCTGCACCTTGTTATATGCTTTCTCTAGATCCACAAAGACATACTGCACCTGACCTTCTCGATTTTTCTCCATTAACCTTTCCAATCCAAATATTATATCTGTAGTGCTCTTCCCTGGCATGAAACAAAACCATAATGCTTCTCACTAATCATCACTTCTTCTATTACTCCAGCTTCCACATAGTCTTTCATATAACTTTGTCCATTTGTAAACAATGTGCTGTGCTCCTCCCTCTTCCTGAAATACATATTCACTACAGACATTTCCATCCTTTTTTGCAAAATCCACCCCCCATCTTTTCTTCCACATTCCCCTGTCTATCATCTTGAACACCGAAGTTCTGCTCCAACCATTGTTATACTCTCTATACCACTACCATCCAACTCACTCCAGGATTCTTGTTTCTCTTCCATTTCACAACATTCGTCACTGCACCTTCAATTTCCAGCTTCTTATACATACTCTTTCTTCAGGACTACCCCTACCATATTTCCTCTCCCATCCACTCCATGGTAGAATAGTTTATACCTTATGAAGAATGAAGTCTAATGCAAATTATCTCTCTTTTGACGCATATTTGCATATTCTCATGTAGTGTGCTGTCAGTGGCAGCAGCGGGTGGCAACAGAGCACAGAGAGGTTTCAATGTTTGTTCAGTTCACCAGACAACTATTGCTATAATTATATGAGGACATCTGCAAAGGCCAGTGCTGGCATATAACCACCACCTGCAGAATACAAGGCACTCAAAAACATCTCTGCGAGCTTGTGACTCTGTAAAAGACAGATAATAAATAAGACCCTAATAAAAAGATGACAATAATTCTGCTACTGACAAAATTTGCCACAAAGCATATTAAGAAACAAATAAAAGTCAGCACCAGCATATTTTGGTTAATTTAAGCAGTGTTTCTGTCATTTTTGTGAATGGCAAAAGGGTAGCCTCTGTGCATCCATTGTGTAAATTATATATTAAGCTAGGCTGAAGATGGAGTGCATTTTTTACTGATGCCAGCAGAGGAGCACAGATGCTCTGGTATACTGTACATCTAGAACATAGAGTTTACATCTGACAGCTGCAGGGGTTACTCCATAAGCACTTGATTCACTTCATGTGTTCATAAAGATTTACAGTACTGCACACTGTCAGACTCTCAGAGCTGTCACGAGTGTGCATGTGGTGGTTTTTATAGAATTCATCTTCATTGGTGCCATTATGAAATAAAACTGAAATCATAACATGTCCGTCCTAGAAGTACAATTTCTGTCTTATTTTTAACATGCTGTGCTTGTGACATTTCTATGACATGCTGCAGATTATCACATTTCTCACTTTTCCTGAACACCACATTCCTCTTAGAGTCATTAAATTTTCACTTTTTTTCATTTCTTCTCTAGATAAAGTGCACTGGATGTGTCATCTATGTGATCCAATTCACTCTGGCAGAGGCCTTTATTGCTCTGCCACGTTTACTCCACATGTATGTATGTCCTTGCAAAATAACCCTTATTCATTTCCATTAATTTTGACCAGTGGTGGAGCTGCAGCAACACAGGCAATAGAACAGCTCATTTATTTGACATGAAAGCTGATGATCACTGAAGACAGTTAGAGTGGTGACAACAAAGGCACAGGAAATCCAGAGAAGATAGAGTTGGATTGATCTGCCTCAGAGCAAATAAATGGTCCTGTCACTGGGGGGAATAGTTATACTTTATCCTCTATTGCCCAGCTAGTAAACCCAGATTTTTTGTTTATTGTTATGTAGAAATAAAGCATTCTTTTGAGAGCAATCTTAATATGACAGATTTTCTAAGTTCTTAAAAAGGCTGGTCATAACGCACATCAAAAAGCAGGTCAGTACCATTCGATGGGAGCTCTGCATTCAAAGGAACATATCTGAACGATAACAAATTGCTGTGGGTTGTAAGATTCATCACTGTCAGACCTTCTATTTTGCCTCACTATAGGTCATGATGAGCCCCCTAAAACAGGAATTTTCTGAGAATACACATATTTTAAAACCTCTTCACCTGACATTTTAAAAGGTTAAGCTCCATGGAAAGGGCAAGCTAATTAAATAATTTCTTCTCAAAAAAGAAAAAAAATCAGTTAATCATAGCTGAGACATATCTCACAAATATTAGATCATCATTTAGAAGTACTTTCGAGGAGGCTGTGAAAGCTGAAAATATAGTACAGTACAGGGAGGAAATACAGGGAGGAAATACTGCAGTTTTAGCTGATATAATCTAGAGCTGCTATGATCAGTCACTTAATTAATTAATGTAGATTACTAAATTAATTGTCAATGATTCTGATAATTTATTTGTTGCTTAAAGTCATTTTAAGAAAAAAAATCCAGCTTCTCAAAAATGTACACTTTCTGCTTTCTTTAGTCATCTATGACAGTAAACAGACTATATATCAGTTGCAGACAGTTGTGGATATCACGCTGCGCTTTAGGAAACAGCAATCAACATTTTCCCCCATTTTTGACATCTTATAGATCAAACAATGAATTGATTAGTCAAGAAAATAATCACATATTAAGTGATAATGAAAATAATCAATCGCAGCCCTACCCCTCCAAATCTTAAAATCATATTTATATTAGGTCCTATCCTGCAGTATATCTTTCTCAC
>JANJYP010047924.1:0-12900 GCA_024605115.1 Rastrelliger brachysoma | reverse complement strand
ACACACACTCAAAGCTTGCCACCAGCCCACCCAGTTCTCCCAAACAAATTATAGCATTTAGTCAGCCAGACATTAACTTGTTCAGGTTGGCATGTGTGCTCAAGGACACATCAACAACATCATCAACAACAACAGCAAACAAGAGTGAGCTCCACCCACATTTTCAGCATAAGTCAAATACTTGTGAGAGAGAAAGAAAGAATAAGGACTGTAAAGGGGGAGGAGGGTGGGGGTGGCAGGGGGTCAAACAGAACGGTGATGTGTCTTGTTTGTCAGCAACAGAGTGCAAGGAAATGTGACAGAGCGCTGGAGGAGGTTTCCAAATCCATTTCCTGCTCTTGTCCGTCCACATCAGCTGCTGACGACGGATCTGCTGGTTCTTATTGTGTTCTATTATGGAGGGGCGGTGGATGTGGCTGTGGAGGGGGTGGTGGGGTTAGCTGGTGCACACATGCCCAAAAATGATGCGTCTCCTTTGATCTGTTCCAGTGTGAGCCACATGAACAGCTCCGCCGCGAGGCGTGCGCGCACACACAAATGCACATACGCGCACACACACACACACACACATATGGAGCCCTGCAGTTTGGCCCTTTGCACTTTTTATAGCCCTGCTCAGTCTTTCTTTATATGTGTATGTGTGTGTGTGTGTGTGTGTGTGTGTGTGGTTTAGACAAACTCCGGCATCTTGTTTTTTCCATCCACATGATTTTTTTTTTTTTTTTGCAGATTCATTTGTAGACTCACTGTAATAGGAGCCAGTGTTTGAGGTGCAGTGCTTATTAGTTTCTTATCTCAGCTAATTACCCATTAAATAACCACATGCACACACACATACACGCACTCACACACTCCTATTACTGGATAATTAGCAACCAGCCTATTATGAATATGCATTTCCCACTGCTTAATACACAGCAATATGAATATATCCATTCTAATTTCCTCAATTGACTTGTCATGCTTTTCATGATACTGAGTTAAAGGCTATCATGGGTTACTAAACCAGAATCCCATGATAAGAGTCAGTTAACCAGACTGCTTCTTATGGGATGGGTTGTTTTTGTTTTTTTTTTTTTTCTTCTTCATTGTGTGAGGCATGGGCAGTTTCAGTCAGTTTAGTATTTATGTCTGCAGTGCTGTATTCCATGCATAGTCAGTTTGGTACTTCATTAGCAACAATTGATGCTGGTGGCCTGCAGGTGACCTCAGGAGTTGGTCCAGCAGCTGCAGCTGTGAGGTCTAATTCAGTCCTCACCGGGGCTCTACCCAGAGCATATTGATAGAGCTGGAATCAATTCCATTTTTTTTGCGCTTCTCCATATTAAATTTAGAATATTATTAAGTCGATTAATAAACTTTTCATCTGTTTGGTTTCCTCATTGCTGTAGGACTGGACAGTCTGTTCTTGTTTCTCTTTGTTAGTCTAGCCGTGCCTCGTGTTTTTGTTGTTTTCACTCTGCCCATCCTCTCTGGCCTGTTGTGCAGAGGATGCTCGGAGCGGTATGTGTCACATCAGGTGCGTCAGGATACCCATTGGCTACCGGCCGCCGACCGCAGCCATCCCAGCCAATCAGCTGTCGGCGAGCTGACCTTTTCGCTGGTGCCCTGACCCTGATGGGAGGTGAAGTGTGTGGCTGGTAGCAGTCAGTACTGGCACAGCAGGATGAGGAGGAGGAATAAGAGCAGGAGGAGGAGGAGAAAGGAAAAAAAAAAAAAAAAAAGGACCAGGCCGGAGGGCAAGAGATTTTCTTGGCCAGTCACTCCTGCTCCTGTCCTCCTTTCTCCTCTCAACTCCTATACGGCTGGAGTCATGACAGCCTCTCTTGGCCAGTTTACACCGTGTTTCACATGCAAAGTCTCTCTCTCTTCTCTTGTTACAGAGTCACAAGCAGGAGAGTGTAACCACATGAGATACTGCCAGTGTTCAGTTGTTGTATTGGTGTGTGTGTGTGTTTGTCTTTTTGGTGACTTTGTGTGTGTTATTTGAATTGGTGACTCGTCCCATTTCCCACTGGCCTCTTCTGTCGTCTCAGAGGTGCTTAGCAACAATCTGTTCTCCCGAACGAGAAAACAAAAATCAGAGGATCCTCGAAAATGCTCTGAAATGCAGTAATGAATATTTTAGACATAAAGGACCACTCTCCCAGCCTCCATTTGCCTGGCTCAGTCCTCCAAACAGCCCTTTTAAAGTCAAGTGATGGGGGTTAAGTTAATTATGCACATTAGGGCCAGCCTCCCTCCCTCGGTTTCTCAGTCGCTGTGTATGGGTGTGTGTGTGTGTGTCTGTTTGAGCGCAGGCTGTGGCGGTGGCTTGGGATGCCGAAACTCTGCCTTTAATTAAACACAGATGCATGGAAGGAGAGACTGTCTGTCACACACAGTTTTAACAGCAGCTTCACGCATGCAGACATGCGTAGGCACATACACAAATTCATACACACATGCACACACAATGGAAGGAGATGAAATGGGTTAACATACTTGGTCTGCGTGTGTATGTATGTGTGTGTGTGTGTGTGTGTGTATGAGAGAAGCAACTTCTTTCTATCTCCACTTAATGAGGGGATAAATAACTTAATCTAAATTAAGAATGGACACCACTGGTTTTTAAAGGTGCAGATATGTTGGTTATTTAAATATGTTCATGTGTTTGCAGAGGAGTTTAAACATCAGTGTAGGTTTCCAATTTATATATACACTTGTCTGTTTGCCGATATGTTATTTCTCATTTTCATAGCGTTTATCTGCCCACTTGTTCGGTTACTTTTCATCCAACTTCAGTTCCCTTTGTTAAAGCGGGCTCGAGCTACATGTCTTATTGTCATGACGGTATTTGATCTCCCGCTGTGACAGCTGATTGATGTAATCCATTTGCAGTAAGCAGAGCAAGCCAGTGTTGATCAATGACAAGACTTTGATATAAAAAAAAAAGAAAAGAAAAAAAAATATACCACACGAAGACCAAAAATAATCAAACCTCTAGAACTAACAGAGTCCAGTTGCTCCAAACTGCTGTGGCTTTTCAGAAATAACGGCCTGCTCTTTGACTCACAGCCATACAGAAGCAAGAGAACAACATAACTGCACTAACATTCACTTGTGTAATTGTAAATGATTTTAATGGGCTTAAAAACAAAGTGAAGTCATAAATGAGGAGGAGGAGATGCCACATCAACTGACCTTATGCAATCAGTTACTGAATTAATTTCAGGGTGCACATTCAAACATTATTGGTAATGATTGCAAGAAATACAAACCTCTTTTTCTTTAATAATCTTTATGTAACTGAATCACAATTGCACCATCACTAATGCCTGTTTTATATTTAATTTAACCCAATTAAGAATACGTAGCTATCAGGTTTTTCTGTGTAGGACAGACTTAAATTCAGAAACCTTTTTTCTTTCCCTCTTTGTCTCTCGGTCTCTCCTGTGCCACAGCAACAGCCTCGTTTTTCATTAGAGGATTGTCCCATTATTTCATTTCTTGTGATAAAATGACAAAAGATTACTCACGAGAAATACTCAATACAGAGCCGGACCAATGGGATCCCCCCTCATATGTAACAGTGCTGCGCTGTAGCTGAAGGCTTCATATTTCCTATTTCTCTCTCTAGTATATATATCTGGCAGAGTTGTAGATACAAGGACTCTCTGTGTATGTGTGTGTGTGTGTGTGTGTGTGTACTGTATTGCTTTCTGGATGTCCCAATCTGATCAGGCACCGCTAGCTGGTCAGCGGACCTTGCTGTAATTTTTTTTTTTTTTAAACCTTATTTTAGCAGGAAAAATTGAAAAAATTTAGTTGCACCGCTGACAGAATTGTCAGCGAGTTTGGAGAAGAATAATTTATTTCACATAGAGCAAGGAAGAGGAGGGTAAACACAGCAAACACAGGCCAGCAGTGGCTAACTGGAAATTTTAAAAAAAAGCACACACAAAAAAAAAAAAAACAACAAAAAAATAAATAAATAACCGCACCATATCTTTATCTAAGATGATTCATATTTTATTTCAAAACGCTGCCTCCATTGGTCACATTTTTCAGAAGTGGATAATAGAAAATGTAAAGATACGGGTGGTGAAATATGAGTCGGTTTGGGGAGGTAAGAATGAGAAAAGATTAGCTTGAGATTAGAATAAGAGAGATGGAGGATGGAAGAAGAGGAGGGCAAAGAGTCTCGCTGCGTGTGTGTGTAGTTTTTGGTGTGTGTGTGTGAGAGAGAGAGAGAGAAAGAAGAGGGATGATTGTGCACACTCCCACCCTAGTTTGTTTTGAGCCCACCTCCAAGCCAGCAAAGATTGGACATCCTTGACCAACCTATTCAGCAACACTCACACCTGCCCACACATAGCTCCCTTTGTTATTGACCTATCCAAACCTGCACATACCTTTAAATTCAAACAAACACACACACACACACACACACACACACACACACACACACACACACACACACACACACACACACACACACACATTTATCAAAATATTCACCCACAAGAAAAAAAATACAGATTTCACAGCCTGCTAACTTCCAAGGCTTTGCAAACTTATAAACATATGTTTGTTTTTTGCGATATTGACACCATTGTTTTTGCATATTCATTTGCCTGTTTGGTATCAGATAACCAACCTCGAGTCGGGTTCCTGCTGTTGTTTATTCAGCGAAAGTTGTTTTTCTTCACTTTTTTCCCCCGCTGCAGTCATTTTTCAGTAGTTCAGAAACTGGAATAGCATTCCCTGAGTAGCCCTGTGTCTTTTAATTTAACAAGATACCCACCAAGAAAAGTTGTTTTGGCTGCCCCTCCCCTCCCTTCATCCTGATAGTCATTAAGGCCGGACCATGGTGAGGGAGACCCAGCCAGACATTAGCATAAGCAGAGCATAGGCAGAGCGACAGAAGGAGCCCTGGGTCATCGGAAACTTCTAGATCAAACACTACCAGTTACCCCTGTACTCCAGCTTTGGTTTATGCCAGCAGGAAGCATGAGCCCCGAGAATATGTTATCAGGCTTAAACCAACACTTACCAGCATGCCCACACACACAGACATGGGCGCCCGCACACACACACGCACACATGCACGCACGCACGCACGCACACACACACACACACACACACACACACAGACAGACAGACACACACACACACACACACACACACACACACATTCATATACCCTGTTAGTTTTGTAAATCTCCTCTACTCCATGCTTTTTTTTTCTCTTTACTTTTTCTACTCTATGTCTTATTTTGTTAGAAACTTGAATCCCCGTTTTTTTTATTATTTTTACCATGAGCCCCGACACAGAAGTGACAGAGTTATTAGGAGCAGGCCGCTTGACAAGACCTTTTGATTTATTTATTAATTTTCTATTTCATCCCGCAATTGGTCGGCAACGCAACGCTAACTAACGTCCCTCTCAGAAAAAAAAAATGAGTCGCTGCGAAAGTCCATGCTCTCCTTTCTGAAATGATTTCATTTTGGAATGAAATCCTACCAACATGATTGTCATGACACATTACCTCATCATGTTTTTATTTTTCTTTTTTCTTTTTTGCTTTAAAACTCAGACACTCAATTTCCCCCGTTCTCACGGAGAAATCAATTCTGTGTTTTGCATCTTGAATTTCAGACCTTGTGCAGAACAACTACGCCTGCAGCCACGATTCCCAAATGTTTTGTTTTTTTTTAATTTTTCTACAAGTGACTGGCAGTGAAATCTTATATTATTTGACACCAGAGTTACATGCGTATTTAGATTATGGCATGTTTTCAAAAATGTAAGTGTCTTTAACAGTGTTTTTTTGTAGGATCATATTTCTGTTCGAGTGATTATTAAACTTTGATAAATATAGTGAACTTCACTTCGTTTTAAATTCAAAAAACACAGAAAGGGTTTGTTTATCCAACCTCCAGTATGAATAAAACAAAATTAAATTCTATATTCAGAGCTAAAATCTGTATGATACAAGTTAATGCACACAATATATGTACAGTATCAGTCAAAAGTGTGGTCACACACTCTCATTCAAGAAAAAGTTTTGAGTACATAAAAAAATCAAAGGTAGGTCAAAAGAGTTCAGACAGCTTTAGCCACTGCTGCCTCCTTGCTTACATCACACAGAAAGGTCAGTATGTAATTCATAAAGCAACAATTTGGATAGATTATCTTTTAAAATAAGCCCTAAAAACACATAGTCTCTGCTCATATAAAAAGCTCTGTGTTGTTTTATCATCATGGTATGAAGTGTCCCTTTCACTGTGCCCGCTCCGATGGCATCTGCTTTGCTTTAGAGAAGAGCTGAGCGATTCGCTGTGACGGACGTGGTCGACTCATCACGCAGGGCTAATTTACTTTAAGTTCTGCCGCGTTTGTGTTACTTCACATCTGTCACGGGATCACATTGACGTTGCTATAGCATGCCGTTGTTTTGTTTTGGGGATGAAGAAAGCCAAACACAAGGATAAGGCATGACGAATAACACTGTCTGACAGACAGGGCCTGTTGTTGGTGGACACAGCTGGCAGAGGCTGTGACTGTTGCTGTGTGTGTGTGTGTCTGTGCGTTTGTGTGTCTATGTTTGTGTGTGTGACCGTGAATTCCCGTTACTTGAACTGGAAATGGAAGACTTTTTTTTTTTCCGTGTATTTCCTCTAAACACTTGTGTCTTTTGATTGTTTTCAGCCACTCTTCATAAAGCTGTTTTAGAAGAGGCATAAAACCAACTGTTGAATGCGCTTAAAAGCTGCGAGAGCTCTTCAACAGCTCTTCGGATTTACATGAATTAAATTGCTTTGTGTAAATGAGATTTGCTTTTATCATTGTGTGCACATTTATAGCATCTAGGTTGAACGTGTGCGGTCAAAAGACACCGTGTCACAGTAGCATTAACCAAAAAGAAAATCAATAAAAGTTGGCATCTATTCAGTAATGGAAACAAAGATTGTTATGCTTCCTAATTCTGACATATGTATTCTTGGAGTCTTTCAACATTGTAAAAAAAGCGCGTGGTTGATTCTGATGAACTTTTTGGTCGTTTTGCATTTGCCAGTCAGTATCATAGTACATAAAACTGACTCTCAGAGATAATTCTACTATCTATTGATGGCAGAAGTGTCTAATCATTTTTTTCTTTCAAATTAGATAACATAATGCTCTTTGAAATTAATCTACAAAATTTGATAATCTAATTGAATTTAATTCTTTAGTTTTAATTTAAATGTGGTGATTTTATGAAGTAATACAGCTATGAAAAGAGGTTGATTGATGATTAAAGCACTTCATTAACCCTTTGTCCATGATAGTTTTTATAATAATGCACAACGCTTGCTTTTGTTTGATTTGAAAACTGAGTGAGCTTATTCCAACTCTTATACGACCAAAACAAAACGGGAACTAAAAATGACTCCTATGAGCCAACTAGGTGGAACAGTCTTTAAACACACTGTGCTGGGAGTTAAGCCGAACATGTTTTAAAGCCGGCGGCCGTTTTCTGTTGTACCAGGAATACTGGTACTTCCTACGACACTCCTCGCAGATGTTTAAGAATTTTTTAATCTAGTTAACACGTGTCAGTCGGCGCTCAGAAAAACCCTTCTGTCTAATTAGAGACGGGAGCTATTGTCATCTGTCTCATAATGAGGAATCATGAAGGCTTCTTATTTCTCACTTGTGCCATTTGATCTTCTGCCGTGCCTACAAATGAACAGGGGACAAGTTTCCATATTTTAAGGCAACGTTGTAAACAGGGTTGCTTGCTTTTTTTTTTTTTTGCATGCACTGTCAATTACCCGGTGGCAGTATCCTCGCAGACACAGCTGAGCGCTGCACCGGCTGGCTGACTTGGTGACTGGCTGGGTGGCTGACTTGGTGGCTGACTGGCTTGTCTCTTGGAAACCTGTGAAATATGATTTACATTGAGAGCATGTTGTAGCAAACCCTAGCCCACAGTATGCATATTCCCCCATTGTTTGTGACAGTTGGTTGTACCTGCGCCGGGGGGGGGCGAGCGCCAAGTAGGCAACCGACTTTGCATTTCAGTGGCTGAGCTCAGGGTCAGGAGCACATCTGGTTGACTGGGAGGTTTGTGTGTGGTGTGTCATTTTTGTGTTTCGGATTCCATAACACACACACACACACACATATGCAGGCTCACTTGTTGCTTTGCAGCCGGCTCTTGCGTGCATAAAGCAGTAACCGCAGCACACAAACAGCAATCCCGGCACACCGGTGCACTCCTACACAAACAAACAAACACACCTGCTGCTCCTGGCAAGTCGCTCTGACAATCAGCCAAAGGAGGAAAGGCAAACAAAACAAACAGTTTAATTTACATGACAGTAGCCTGCTTTACATTAGTATGCCATGGCAATGATAGAGTGAAGCTCTGCTGGAAACAGCAGGTAATGAAAAGTGATGGTCCTATTTGCGGTATACTGTAAGTACAGGAATGGGAAGCTGAACAGTCAGAAGGGGTTAGCGAGCAGCGTGCTGCATGTCTCCCAGACTGTCCCTTTGGTGTTTTGGTTTTTAAAAAAATGAAAAAAAAAAAAAAAACTACTCTCCCACTTCTTTCCAAAATATCTAATTTTTCTGCATTCCTGAATAAATACAAGCAATTTGTAGTGGTGAATGATTCAAGATGTGTACATGTGTTAAGTGAAGAGAGGAGTGTGATTTTTATTTTTTCTTTTATTTCAGATATTGCTCTCCATTTTTCCCCAAAGTTTCCTCCTTAAGACAGAACATGAAATGTTTATGCAGTTTGTGCGAAACAATTCATGTGCAATTTTAACGAGCAATTAACTCCATCAATAAATAAGTAAACAGTGTTTTGGCCGGCTTGTAATTGCATGGAATGGTATTTTTGTCTTGGGACTTGTGTATTTGTACTCTGTGTAAGTTTTATTTCCGCAGACGTTTATGCCATATGTGTTAAGTGTGTATGCGTGTGGTTTGTGGGTGTGCAAATGTATTGCGCATGTTTGTGTTTTTGTAGACGATGACATACACTCATTGTGTCACATGTTTGTAGTAATGCTATTCATGTGTGTCTGTACATGATTTTGTGTGCGTGTGTGTGTATGCGTGCATTTGTGTGCGTACTGGCTCCAGTGGTCTGCTCCTCATGTAAAGAGATAGCATCTTCCCACAACAGATCAATAAGGGAATATTTCTAGAATCTCTGCTTCTGTCTCAGATTTAACCAAACCATGTGTGTGTGTGTGTGTGTGTGTGTGTGTGTGTGTGTGTGTGTGTGTGTGTGTGTGTGTGNGTGTGTGTGTGTGTGTGTGTGTGTGTGTGTGTGTGAGACTGTGAGGAATACTCAGACTGACAACTTCACTTGTGTTCTGCTGGTAAGGTTGGACTTGGATGCCATTATTGAAGCTATTGGCATATTATCAGACTCAGAAGAGCTGTCAAGTCATATTTTGTTCTTCCTCAAGTTTTCAGTAAAGATTGTCTGATATAGTTCTGATTAGATAAATATTTTCAGTCCAGAAAGACTCACTATCGTTCTACCAGGCATGGAAAATATGATTGAGCTGCTATTTCTTATATAAAATATTGGCAAACCTATACTATCCTCTTTGGATACCTGCAGAAGTGCACACTTCTGTTGCTGCTATGAAATATTGACACACGCACACACACACATGCGGATACACTCTGTCTTGCACATACAATTTCCACCCCCACTCTTCACCTAGTTCATGTTTACTTGCTGTAAATTGTCCTAAAGGGACACAGCCACAGATGATTTATGATGCCAGATATGATTAGATCCCATGTATTTTAACACAATGGACACATTTTGCATGTGGCGCCTTAAGTGGGAGCCAGTAGTCATTAACGACTGAATAAACAGCACGTTCCCTACTTATTAAAATATGGCTTCATGTTTCCTCCCCATGACTGTCGTGGCAGAGCCTTGGCAACAGAGGACAAGCCGCTCTGAGTGAATGTGAAAATATTTATCTAAGAATGTATAATATGTCTGCAGATCTGCTGGCATGTGTCAGAGAGTATGGAGTGGAAAGGCGTTTTCTGGTAAATTAAAGTCCTGACTGACCGGCTGATGGTTTGACAGCTCAACCAAGTATTACTTGAAGTGTATGTGACTATTTATGGCTGTCCTTTATTGAATCCTTAGCAGTTTATTGACAGATTATGTATTACTGGAAAGAAAATCAAGAGTTTATGGCGTCACTTGGGTTGTGCTCCTTCTCAATGTCCAGCGGATAGTTGATGTAATTCTTAACTTAGCCATGACTGGAAGGATAAAATTATCGCCCACAACTTTGGTCCAGACTGAAATATCTGAACAGCAGAGCATAATTTAGATAATCTAAATGGATTATTGTCTAATATTTGGATTTATGATCAAATACCCCCACTTTGTACCAAATGGACCATCAGAACATGTGGAAGTGGGAAGTATAATGAGGCAGAAACAATCCACCAAAAACGGAACTTAAGGTATTTTCCATAATGATTCATATAAATTACTGTACATATGTAAATCTCTGATAATACAGTACAAACAATGATCTGGCTTCTTTCAGTATTGAGGATTAGGATTACATGATATATTGCCATCTTATGACAGAACACCTGATTTTTGGCGCATTTTTTTTAATACTGGATTTCACCGGATTGCTCAGTCAGTGAAATATCTCCAATGAGTTGCTCTGGAGGCAGGACTGAGTTCACTCAAATGTTCCAGGCTTTTCTCATATATACTGCACCGTATGTTTACTTTATCCACAGCAATTCTTTTTATACATTTGACCAGTTTACTCTTTACTCATGAGAGTATTCAGAGCTTTCGGTATAGTTTACAGACAGGCACCCTTTATGTATTGCAGAGGTTGAACACACACAGTTCAAGGTTAGTCTCCAATTCAGCTCAGTCCAGCTCACAGATTATTGTCAATAAAATTGATCTCTCCATTTTTTTTCCACCCCTGCTCGTATTTTTTCCATCTTCCTCCCCTGTACTAGACACTTCCCTTCACTCACTCCACTCTCCTTTTTGCCTCTGTCCTTCTCTTTTAATCTTAAGCCAAATAAGTCTGCCTCGACTGCCAAGAGCAGCGAGTATCACTGCTTGCCCCCCCACCCTCCTCCCTCCCTCTCCTCTTATGTTCTTCTCACAGTGCACTGAAGCCATGTCGCAATTTCTCAGGGAGTTTTGATGCCTGGATGTCTCCTGTCTGGGTCCATCTCGTCTGAGCTGCAGCGCCGGCCCTATGCGATCTGAACTGCGCTGCCTCGCTGCAGGTCAGCCTTCACGGCCGATTAGTGTCGAAGCGCCACTTTGGTCACAAGTTGTCGGGAGCATTTATCGTGAAGATCAACAGCGATCAGTCTCGCTGCTGCTCTCCCCTCTCTCTCTCTCTCTCTCTCTCTCTCTCTCTGAATCCTTTACATCTCCTCCCTCTTTCTCTCTCCTTTCTCTTTTTCTGCCTTCTCCCCTTTTGGCATTACCCACCCCCCTCCTCCTCCCTACATGTTTTCCCCCCTTAAATCACCATATTTCCATCTATATCTTATCATTGTCAACCTTCCTTTTCTCCTACCTCCACCCCCACACTGTCTCTTTGCCGGATCTAGATAGACTAAAAAAATGTGTTTCTTTCCTTACTACTCCATCCTCATTTGAAAATATCATGAGGTCAACAAAGAAAATATATAAAGTAATGAGAAAACAAAGAACAAATAAAGACAAACTTGTCACTATTAGTAACTTTAGTCTTTAATGATAACATAAGAAAGGGAAAATTAATCAAGTCTGTTCAGTCAAAGCTGATAAAGCTGATAATATAATTTTACCCAATTATGGTGGATCTAGACATTATTCTCTCTGTTGTCTTTTCATCTATGACGGTGTGATCCTCTCTTTTTTTAAGCAGGAGGCACAGTACTCTGTTTGTCCACTTCACCAGACATGGACTCACTTTGTATTTATTTGCTCTTTTTCCCCAACCCCCACCCCACCCTTATCCCTCCATCTCTCCTACTCCCGGTGTCTCTGCGTGCCGTCAGGCCTCGTCTGTGGCGAGAGCGGAGACGAGTCATCTTTGGCCTGTCAGTATAGGCTGGTAGTGTCAGTATCTGGAGCCGCTGATTCCTCTGACAGTGCTGGAGGGGCTACTGGTCCTAGCAGAGTGCAGCCGTCACCCTGTGACACGCTCAGTGTCACCGATCCCCTCCGTCTGGTGACATGGCATCCCCTCCCTCCTTCCCTCCTCGTCCTCGTCTTCGCCCACCACTCCACCCCGAACCAGCCAGTGGCCTTTTCACTGCCACTCTGCAGTCAGTCACTCACTCAGTCACTCACTCACTCACTTACTGGCTCACTAAGGAGTGTTTAGTAGGAGATGACCTACATGTGTTTTTGAAAGCTGATACCAAGATTTTCATGTTGGTGCTTTGGCAAAACTGTTTACCTAGAGCATTTTATGCAAGGAAATCATTAAAATGGGGTAATAAACCTGAACTAGTATGTAAATATTGGATAGATAGATAGATAGATAGATAGATAGATAGATAGATAGATAGATAGATAGATAGATAGATAGATAGATAGATAGATAGAGAGCCTCTTTGCACAGCAGGACTAAATATGTGTGTGATTTAATCTGGCCTTGGCGAGTGTGCAGCAGTGACAAATGGATGCTCACTATGAAACCCCCTCATCCAAGAGACAGTATTAGTTTTTGCTTTAATTACCAGCAGCAGTAATGTTTCCTATCCATAACTGTCAGCCTGCTAGAATGCAGCCTGGCAGAGGGGTGAGGGCCTTGTCTCTTCTCTCAGTGGGCTTCCTGTCTCCCCCCCCAATCCGTCTATCCTCTCTCTCTCTCTCTCTCTCTCTCTCTCTCTCT
>JANJYP010047882.1:0-16240 GCA_024605115.1 Rastrelliger brachysoma | reverse complement strand
TGTTTAATAGACAGGACTCATTCAGTGTGGGTGGGATGTAAGACTATTGGGTAAATGGTTTTTATATGAGATGGGTGTCGTATGTACAGCAAGAAAAAAAAAACAAACAAGCAATTTCAGTCCTGTAGCTGCACTGTAATGTTTCATAACGCCCAAAATTGCATAATTCCATCATACAGAATGTCTCTAATATATTATTCATGCCCGGATAGATACATAATTGATAGAGATTTGCTCTCTACTTTTGACTGAGCAAGGTCATTTAAAACAATTGCAGCACATACGGATATAGAATCTGCTGGAGCCAGAAGGTATGAATGTGTGATACTGGAGGTTCAAGCAATTATTGTTATTTTTGCCCTGTATGTTTTTTTATGTACTACTCTAATACACCTGATTCTAATAATTAGCTCGTTATCACTTCTTAGAATCAGGTGCGTTAGAGTAGTGGTGGTGGTGGGGGAAACAGGGTTGGTGCCTACTGGTCTAGACTGAAGTATCTCAACAACTACATGATGGATTACCATGAAATCTTGTACAGAAATTCACACTCCCCAGAGGATGGATCAAATTAACTTTGGTGAGCCTCAGACTTTTCACTCTGTGCCAACATCAGGGTGATATTTGTGTTTTTAAAGTGAAATGTCTAAACTATGATCTGGATTGCTATTGAAATTTAGTGCTTAAAGTTTGGTGATCTGAGTTTTCATCTAGCACTTTTATTATATCAACATTTTTATTTGTCCAACACAAATACATGCAGACTTAATGACATTCATCAGCCACAGTTGTATTATATGTAATTCACAACTGACCGCTTAACAACACTAGACATGCTAAAAGCAATACCTGCTGAACATTAGTATTAAACTCAAAGCAGTGCAATGACTCGTAGTCTTGTTGATAAATCATAAATCATCAACATTTTAAAAATGTGTTTCACAAACTGCCAAAACCCAAAGTCATTAGGAAAATAGTGCTGGTGCATTTATGACCTTTTTTTTCATAGTTTCACACTGAAGAATGTCTACCACTGACACGAACTCTGCTTTTTATAACTCTCATGATGCTTTAAAAGTTACATCACTGAAAATTCCTTAGGTACTAATTCAGATTTTAAGAATCTCCTTTCATTAGATATTTATCAATTCTGAAGCAATATTTTAAAGATACTTCCATTGAATGAGAAATGTTTTCACCTTTCATAACATCCTGCACTTTTTTTTTTAAGAGTTAGAATATATTTTAGCTAACATAAATGCACAGAAACACACATTGTCAGGATATAAATAGAGGAACTAGGCCAGAGGTAGAAACTGAAAATGACATCACAGCTGCACATTAACAACCCATATGAGCTAAGGGCACTATTGCAATCAATACAATGCACAGCCGCATGTTTGAATCTTATACCACATGAAATTTTGTTAATGTTCTCCGGGTTTATCACCAGTCACCGCAGGATGAAATGGAAAGATGTAGCAGCATGACTGGTTATATGCACACACAGTGGCTGGTTGTTTTCATCACTACTTTTTTTTTTTCTCTCTTCCTTTCTGTCAACTTCCAGTCATTCATGTTACGTGCCTGCCCACTAATGCACATACTAACTCTACTCCTGACTCTGAAGCTGCAGGGGGAGATCTATTTATAGAGCACTCTGCTATGCACTGAGCCTGCAGCATGTTGTATAGTTTCACAGGGTAGATAACGGACATGAACTAGTGCTTTTTTTTTTTTCTTCCCTACAGCTCCAGACCTGTAGTGACTAATAGGCTGCTTATCTGCTATCATTAGCTTGATGTCAGCCATTTCTACAATGTTTTACTGTTTAATACATACAGTAAAATATGTAGTGTATGTGTGACAGATTTCTAAACATCTGCCAAAAACAGATTTTTTTTTTTTTTTTTGAACAGCACATGCATTTATATTATGTATGTATGCAGTGTCATATGTATTCTGCTACACAGTGAGCTTAGAGGTTGCTCTGATAGAAAAAGGCTTTCATGGACGCCGGGCAGACACTGACTTAAGCTGAAGAATCAGTCTCTAAACCACTTAGCATTTCCACTTTTGCTCTTCCATGAGTCACCATTTCCTCCCAGTTTAATGCAGGTCTAAATTATTCATGCCAATTCCCATCAATCCAGGACCTATCCAGTTCTTAAACCAAAGAAGTGCCTTATGTGAAGCCCTGATAGCTCCTGCATCCTCTCTGCACTGAGGCCATCAGACTGAAGTGGTCCAGCTTTTCCTAAAGACCTTCTTAAAGTGTAGCTAACACAGGTTTGTTTTTTTTTTTGTTTTTTTTTTCGTAAAGGGGACGGTTTTGAGGGGAAATGGGCCTTGTTTATTGTCGACATTTTGACTTTGTCAGGGAACAGGAAAAGCACAGGTGTTGCTAATAACATGAAGTCTGTTCTATTTAAGTGTGCCATTAAGCCATGACAGTGTGACAGTGAGTCAGCATCCACATTACCAGGACCCTGTGACTGAAGCTGCTACAGTATATGGCCGTCATTATTTTCTTACTATGACCAATGAAAATGTGTTAATGCCTCATTTTAGAACAAACTTTACTTTTGATATATAGCAACTTCAGCCATTGCCAACAGTTACAGTTGGCTTTTTTTTTTTTTTTATCTCCTGGGGTTGCGCAAAGACCTCCGCTGCTTTGTTCCCATTGTGATTTATTGGACTGAAATCATATTCCACCAACCGTGAATTAAAACAAAGACTGCCTTGTGTCCGTGTGACATACACAACCCTTCACTGAGTGAGCAGTGACAGCAATGTTTCAAAGTGTAAGACAATAAACTGTGTTCATTGATAAGGCTTGCGGATACAATGCCAGTAGAAATACAGTGTATGTATGGACCAAAGTCCAACTGATACGGTGAAACAACAATAACAGCTAGGGATTAGTAGTATCCACAAGCAATAAATTATTCTTTCACAAGATTAGTACGTTCACTATGGCACATAAACTACACTTAACATTTTTGAATAAGCTTTTTCATCAAATATAAGTTGATCATTATGAACAGAGCTCATTTTTCTCTCTGCTTCTCTGCATCCTTCATTCAGAATTTCAAAGTAATTTTTTTCAACTTGGTCAGATGGAAAGAGCTGGGGATGGAGTTAGAATGAATTTAAACCTCTGCAACAACCTGAATAAGCACTAACCAGAGTCATCCCATAAATAGACTCCAGGCCAGGTTAAAGTTAAAGATTTACCCCCCACAAAAGCATTTAATTACATATGCAAACAAAACCTGCAATAAATCTCATTCTGCAGTGTGAACCTTCATCTTAAATACTACCTTTTTCCAAAGCTGGTAACCATCTCTAAAGCTAACTCTAATTAGGCCTCTGTACACTCAAGAAATGCCTAAATGTATATATTTAAATCACAAAAGATGAACAGCAGATGCACAGAGGGTCTAGTTAGTATCTCCAGTAAGGATGCAGGGAGACCTCTGCACACTGCACTGATGATAGCAGGTGGTGGGCTTTTTTTTTCTGCTTAGCAACAGCTCAGGATTGGCTGGTGATACACCTTGGAGCAAGGCTAGTCCAATCAAAAGGCTAGAGTGTTGATTGCCTTTCAACCAATTTGCACCCACCAGCTGTTTTTTCTTTTTTTTTTTAATAATGAGCTCTCCATCTCTGATTAAGGGTGTTAATTATACAAATTGTTGCCTCTGATTGACATCAATTTCCAGCATTTCAGCGATTCTTGCTATGATTAGACTGGTTCATTGTGCTCAGAGTCAGAGACAGTGTTTGCTTGGTTATTTCAGTTGACTTACCTGCATAAGACCGAATACATTTAATGAGGTTTTCTAGCATGTAAATCAGTATCATTGTTGGCCCAGTTTGATGGTAATGCTTTGTCTTGTCATTGCGAGGAGTCCGTCCCATTCATTCTCAGAGATTATCTGTACTTTGGCTCAAACAGTCTTTCTTTGTAAGGTCTTTAATAGTGCTACATTTCTGCCACCAAGAAGCAGATGAGTGTCATCTTCATCGTGGGTGGTCGCCCGGTCAATTTGTCCACCACATTCTTCCAGATTGAAATATCTCAACAATTACTAATGGATTGCTGTGAAATTTTGGACAGACCGACATGACCCAACATGATGCCGCAAAATATCTCCACATCTATGCTTGACACATAGTTTTGTTAAGGTATTCATGGTTTGATTTGTTTGTCTTCATCATGAGGTTGAGGTTGATATTTGTAGTTTTGAGTAAAATGTCTTGACCACTATTGCATGAATTGTCATGAAACTATGTGTAAATGTTCATGTCCCCATCAGGATTAAACATGAATATATATTTTTACTGTTTATTTGAGATATAAATTTTACACTGACACTACTTTCATGTTCCCTATGAACCAGTTGTCCCTTAAGTCTAATATCTCTGTGGAGAATAAATCATAAATTGTGGCGTATTGATGGGTCAGTGCTATTTTGTAGACATAGGAGAATGACCAGTGGATTACGCTATCTACTGTTCCTTGTATTTTTTTTTTTTTTGCAATCTTCACTTCTTTCAATGATTTAAGAATTTCAGTAAATTTATGATGATACATACTTTTTCAGGAATTTTATTCCATTCTCATGTCTATCTAGAATCCAGTCAAACACAGAGCAGCATAAGAGATATCAGGACAGGGGTTACTTAACTTCAAAACATCTGTAAGCAAAAATGCAAAATGGAAGAAAACAACTCAGTTGAGGTTTATCACAGACACGCTTACTTCTGTATTGTTGGGTTTGAAGTCGTCAGGTCATGTTCCTGTCAAAGAAGAAAATCTGATAGATCTTGAAGAGGTATGTTTTCAAATACATTTTTAACAGGAGATCCCCATAAGTCTGAAGAAATAGAAATTATTTTTTGTGGATCTAAATTTAATAAAAGGCTACAAATAAACTATTCAGGCTATGTCTATTTTGATCTGTATCTAGTGGGTAGCTCTGGGTCTGAAAGTGAAGCCAGTGTGGAATTGACTTGAACCTACATTCTCTATAATGGCCAGCAGGGGGTGACTCAACTGGCTCCATAAAGAAATCAGATTGTATGGAAGTCTGAGATGACCTCACTTCTCACTTGATTTATTATGTCAGTAAACCATATGTTTGAATTTGTGGTCTCATTAGTTCATTTCAAATCATCTTCAGTTGAGCATGATGCTCATGTTTGTAAATTTAGGTCCCATTTTAAATAAAATAGACAGTAAAGTAGCATATACTTCAGGGCGTGGCTATGTAGTCATTGTGAATCTATTCTAGGCGTATCATCTGGTCAGAGTTTAGATGTAGCTGTAGTTACAGCAGCACTATTACAGGATGTTTTTAATTAATGAAAGTTAACGATAACATTTTGGTCACCCATAAAAGTTCTATTCGAAAGTTATTATCATTATCACATTAACTGTAGACTGTAAATTCACCATGGTAACCAACCTAGCAGCTAGTGTTATATTCAGCTCCACCCTCTCATTCAAATATGATCACTTCTGGCTCCAAAAATCCAAGATGGCAACAGTCAAAATGCAAGTTCGAGGCTTCAAAATGGGACCACAGATGTATTATAAGAGCTGGATAGTGCACTTCCACTCAGCCATATTTCCATTGGTCACGTATTACAGCAAAAAATAATTTTCAAAACAGAATTAAAAAGTGACATCTATAAAACTGCTGACAGGACACATCAAACGACAAATCAGCCGATCAATTATTATGAATGTTTGACTTGTGGAGGTTTTATATTTATAAAAAAGCACAATGTGAAAACAATGTAAAGTCTATGAGGCTGAATATGAACTCAACAACATGGAAGCAAACCCAGAAGCTACAGCTTTTTTTTTTTGTTTTTGGACATATGCACCAGCTGAGCAATTCTTATTGGACTGAATAGGTGCTGTTTTGGGTCTGGTATCCAGTTCTTATAATACATGAATGGAGTCCACAAACCAATGGGTGACATCACAATGGCTTTGACTTTTTTTTCTATATCAGTAGAATATAGACAATTAACCATTTAATGGTGTTATCTGTCATCTGGTAGAGCATGATGCGAATTCTGTTTTCTTAATGAAAGACTTGATGTACTTTACATCCTTTAGCCAACTCTCTCACACTGAAAAATATTAAGCCCCGCCCTCAAAAAAGTCACTGTGGTGCACTGCAGTAATACCGTGCTGTTAGTCCTATATGCAAGGACAGCGCATTATTTTAGAACCGAGATGAACACAAAGTGTCCCAATGAAACACAAAATGCTTTACCTCTGTACTTAATAACAATGGTTGTGTGTTTTTTTTTTTTGTTTTTTTCCACGCAGTTGAATTAATGACAGTTTTCAGTATAAGTCAGTAACAGAAGTCCTGGTCCTATGAGACTTTATTTGACAGAATTTAGTTGTTTAGTACACCAAATGTAGTCAGGAAAATTTTGCAATGTCGTATCATTTAATTATACCAACTTGTGTAACTGCCAATGTACTGACAAATCTGAGAACAGCTAAAACTTTTTAACATACTTGCTAACACTTTCAAATATCACAAGCCAATATGTCATCATCTTTTTTTTTTTGGTCACCCTTACCAAGAATTGCATGTCACCATACTGATGTCCGTAACAGATCAATTTATTGTTAACAATCACTGTTTTGGTATAGCGTACTTCAGCAAATGGAGTAAAGAAAACACAGATTAAAATAAGGTCTAGCTAACAATCGCAATAAAAAGAAATAAATAGAAAATAATCTGATTAAGGTCTAGTAATTCCATGTTCATATGAATACATAACATCTACAGTATAAGTTAATAAATTGAAGCTACTGTATAAATACATCACCAGCATGCACAATATTGTATTATGGAGAATATTGGAGCAGTTATCATCTTACACTGAAGAAACAGTATAATAGGCAAGTGCATTTCTTGACCAATAAGAAACTGAAGACAAAGTAAATCCACAATTCTCAAATCTGCTTTTAGAGCTCCCACTTCACTTAACATTGCATGTACTCTGCCCAAAAAATTAGACATTAGTTCAATAATCGACTCTGTGGTTCCAGGTGCCATTTCAGTGATCTTACTGATTGTTATGAAGATAGCGTCATTGGAGAATAAGGGTGGACTCATGATCATTTCCTATCACCACATTTTTTTTTTTTTAAAGAGGTTCAATTTTTCCATTTTTACCTTACTATCTGAATTTCTGCGAATCAAATCATTTCCTCCAAACATATGGAGCCAAATAGAAGTTGTTATAGTAACGACAATACTGACAATAAGAATTAGGTGTCCAAAAACAGTTAATTTATTTAATAAAGCACATCAGCACATGAGAGGGACAAACTGCACTAAGTTTACTTTATGAATTTGTATTTTTAGTTACAGGATGACTGTGTGACTGAGCTGGACACACACCTGACACAAAGCAAAAACAAAAACATATTTTTCTTTAAGTGTTATCTTCGATAACAGACAACCTGCTTTTCACTCGACGATCGTTGTATGGTGCAACTAAAGATGCCGCGTTGGTACGTTTTTGAAGTTACGCAATGAAGTTGGACACCCCTAAAAGCCCCGTCTCCATCCCTGTAACCCGTCTGCTCTCTCACTCACTCTCTATCTCTCTCTCGCTCTCTCTCACTCTTTTTCTGTCTTTCTCGCTCTCTCTCTCTAAGCAAGGCCGTGACATTCAAGGTTACTCTAATTTTCTTGTTGCTCAAGCATCAAACTCAATTTCTGAATGCTCCGCCCCTCAACAAATACAATAAGACACCTCAGCTTCATTTGCGCGATGAGACCAGTCTCTGCCAGTGTGAAGGCATCTTTACCCAATGGTCACACTGTGATGAATGACATACCTCTTTGCTTCTAAGTGGTATTTTGGCAAATGCTGCAGAGGCTATCAAGGAGGGGGTTTCATTCTTCATTTTTTTTTCTCTTTTTTTTTTTTTTTTTTTTTTAATTGTAGGTTATTTCTCAAACTAAAATCGTCTTCCCTCCTCCTACATTTTTTTTTTCACTTTTAATTTGTGGAAAAATAAAGAACAGCAGCCGCGTTAGTACCATCGGCTAAATTGGCCGCCGATGTTCCACCGCACCCCTCCCCCTTCCCCTTTTTTTAAATTTCTAAGAACTTTTTTACTATTATTATTTTTGTCATCATTTGTGAGCACGCGTGTTGTGTTGTTTTGGCAGAATGAGGTTTTGGACTCTTAGTTGTTGCCCTCTCCTCCCTCGTCGTCCTGCTGGTCGCTCGTCCACAGCGTCAAGTTGTCTCGTAGCAGCTGCATGATGAGAGTGGAGTCTTTGTAGGAGTCCTCGTTGAGGGTGTCCAGCTCGGCAATGGCGTCATCGAAGGCGGTCTTAGCCAGGTGGCACGCTTGCTCAGGGGCGTTCTGGATCTCGTAGTAGAAGACGGAGTAGTTGAGAGCCAGGCCCAGGCGGATGGGGTGAGTGGGCTGCATGTGCTCCTTGCTGATCTCGTGGGCCTCGCTGTAGGACTTCTCGGAGGACTCCACCACCGAGGCGCGCTTCTCCCCCGTGGCCACCTCAGCCAGGTAGCGGTAGTAGTCGCCCTTCATCTTCAAGTAGAACACTTTGCTCTCGTGCTGCGTCTCGTTGCAGTTCTTGATCAGGAAGTTGTCGAGGAGGTTGAGCACATCCTGGCAGACGGCCTCCAGCTCCTTCTCGATCTTTTCCCGGTAGGCCCGCACCATCTCGATCTTCTTCTCGTTACCGTCGGCCGACGTCTTCTGCTCAATGCTGGAGATGACGCGCCAGGATGAACGCCTTGCCCCAACCACGTTCTTGTAGGCCACAGAGAGCAGGTTCCTCTCTTCATTGGATAGCGCTTCGTTCAGCTCTGTGACCTGAGGAGAGAAAAAGCAAATACGCACATGTGAGCATCTGTTTTTAAAAAATGCAGAAGTAATAGTAGTAGAATCAGAAATATCGCCAGTTTTATTTCACACATTCTTCTTCCTTATCAAATCCTGACGCCTACATTACACACAATGCAACCTTTTCACAGTTCTACATATGAAAAACTGTGAAAAATAATGGTGTATTTCGTCTTAAATTTACTCTTCTTTTAAAATTCCACAGCAGACAATATGTTAAAAATTTAACAGCAATCACAAGATGATGTAAGCAACAATGTGAAAGAAGGACAAAAGGTTCAGATGAGCAAATGGTCACAGATGGCTCCGGACAAACTCGACTACACCCGAGGCAACGGCCGCTGCATCCAGCAGGGCGAGCCACTCCTCCAGCACCCTGACATCACCCTCTGAGTTGACTGCTGATTGGCTGTCCTCAGCTCTGAAAGCTTGTTTTGTTGTGTTTTGACAGGCCTGTGTCTGGCTGAAGGATTTAATCCTTTATACCCCACTGGGACTGTGCAGCAGAGGCATCTTTACAGACCTTTTCTCAGTATAAAGCCTGTTGTTACTTTCTTTTTCAGCACCGAATTCTGCTCCATGAGCATATCAAAGCAGGGGGCCCCGGACGATCACGTGGAACGGCTCTTCACAATGCCTGTACTGAAGGCAATATCTGTCCAAACTACATTCTAGGTGTAAAACTGATGAGACTGCTAATATTATTTGTTTTTAATGAAGAAAAACAAGTTGGTTTGATTAAGATTAAGCTGCTTTGCTCTGTAACGCTTCAGAAACAGCAAAACTGACAGCGACTGCTGAAAAAACATATTTTAGTTTGCAAGGCAGACTTTATAAACCCAGAAATCCATGTTACAGATGCCTGCTCCTTACTTAATGTTGGTGTTACTGGTTCATTTGTCATTTAGAAATTCAGCAGCATTTGGATTGACCTGACAGTAATCCACTATCCAAAAATGTTATTTAAGCTATTTATCAAATGCTGTTTATCCACTTTGAGGCTGTATTTAGCAGTGCTAGCAGCAGTTTAGCGCACATTAGCATTAAACACAGCGCACGGCTACGGCTGATGGGGAATATATTTAACACTAGATTTAAGTTCAAGAGATCACTGAAGTTTTTACAGTTCATCCTGCAGGGGCTATAAACACCCATAGAAAATGTCAGTCCTTCAGTCCTTCTAATAGCTGGAATAGCTGAAATAGTTGAATGTCATCCATAAGCTAGAGGAAAAACAAGGGGATCTCAAGTCAATGGGATCCATTCTCCGAGGACCATGATTGTCTTCATCTAATTTTGAGCCAATTAATTTAGGAGATATAAAGATATTTTACTGAACAATTGAAATCTATGACCTCATGGTGACACTAGGTGAAAAGTAATTAGGCTTGAACCTGAGGACCGTGAATGTCTGCACAAAATCGAATTATTATTTTTTGTTTCATTGCAGCACAACATGCTTATGTGTTCTCCTAACTTCTCTCTATTGACGTCTTCTAATGGATCATATTTAATGAGTCTAATGGACACGTTTTGAAAAACACAACCAGCACAACCTGATTCAATTTCCCATTACAGTATATTCTCCCCTATAAAGCAATATTCAGTTGGTAGGGTGTGTGCAGCATCCTCAACACATGGCGGACACCATCGCTGTCTTGCTCAAGGACACTGACAATGGAAAGCTTAAACCTATGACCTCCGAAGTGCACCACTGTCAGCATGAACTAACAGCTGTGTCACTCTGCTTTAGCTTGACTGCACAAGCACACAGCAGCTGCTAATCCACATTCCCACTTGTTACTACAGACTGAAATGATGCAGACATATGACTAATCATGTGTTCATCTGATAAACTCATTAACAATATGCGTAAGGCCTTAAACACATCCCCACCCATCTATAACTGCGACTCTTTGCTCTCGGTGATAAAGCGACGGTTCTATTCAACAGACCTGACCATCCGTCTTCAATAAGATTACCTCAACAGTAAAAAGGGAGTGGAGGGCAAAGAGCAATCTGATGATGCAATCTCCTGTTACCATGGCGACTGCAAAATCTGCTTTGTTTGCGAGAGCCGTACTCGTCTTCCCCTGCTGGAGACGCTTGGCCTCAAGCTGCTAATGGCGAGGATGCTGACATGGCTGATGGTATGGGAAGAGAGAGAGCTACAGTACCATGGGTGGGGATAAATGCAAACAAGTCATTCCATATCTCACACCTTTCAAGGCAGCTCTTACATTGGGAGTTGGCCTGAGTGATATCATCTTTATGGCTTGGAACAGGACATAAATGACTCAAAGGCAAACAGCTTGCACATGAAACAGCGAACAGAATTACAAGCAAGCTCTTCACTGGAATTACAACCTGTCTTGTGGTATGTGGAGCCTGAGAATGGTTGGTCTCTCTGTCCATTCAGTGCTACAATCAAATAGTCATTCTGTTTAGTGCAGACATGGTAGGCAAAGGATGTCTCCAGTATTTTTGGTAACTACTTGGTAACCCTAACATTAGTCAAACATTTCTACTTATACAGTAGTACATTTCATTGATATAGTTGACATATCTGACTTGACGCTTTATATTTTACACAAACAAAACACACCTAAACTCAAATTACAGAGCTTCATAGAACTTTATGTTAAATGAACTAATAGCGACAATTAGCTTAGCGTAAGTGGCTATTTCGCTCTCATTTTGAACTGCATGAATACTGTTAATTCTGAAATGTGTGTTTTTCCTGGTAAGCNTCTGACTTGACGCTTTATATTTTACACAAACAAAACACACCTAAACTCAAATTACAGAGCTTCATAGAACTTTATGTTAAATGAACTAATAGCGACAATTAGCTTAGCGTAAGTGGCTATTTCGCTCTCATTTTGAACTGCATGAATACTGTTAATTCTGAAATGTGTGTTTTTTCCAGGTAATTAGATATAAATAAAACAAACTTCACAAAGGATCAGCACTTCATTTCATATTTTGGCCAATAAAACTTCAGTCCAGCACAAATCTAAATGGTATGCTACAAAGAAACTACCACAGTATCTTTTTCCATTTTTCCAACTTGGTTCAAAATTTAACTAATGGTCAGACTCTTTGCAGTGGACTTTCNATAAAACAAACTTCACAAAGGATCAGCACTTCATTTCATATTATGGCCAATAAAACTTCAGTCCAGCCCAAATCTAAATGGTATGCTACAAAGAAATGTGCCAAAAGCCATCACTACCCACTTTTTCTATTTTTCCAACTTGGTTCAAAATTTAACTAATGGTCAGACTCTTTGCAGTGGACTTTCATGCTCCTGAGACAATCTTATCCCATGCCAAGCTTTATTTTCTTTTTGTAACCTTATATTAAGCTCTCACAGCTAAACCATAGAATGCCTGACGTTCTTGCGCATCGTAATAAACAGTGCAGCCTCTGGAGGGCCACAAGCACGGCTGCCTTCTGATACTTTACTAAGTGTCTACACAATACGTAAATTTTTACAGCCCTCATAAATAAAAAACCTCTGTACTGGAAGTATGAAGAAAGGCAAACAATAAAATGACATCCATTACGTAATGAGCCCACTTACAAGCGTAGAGAGAGAGAGAGAGAGAGAAAAGCCACCCTGCACACCCCATTAGACATTCCTGAAGCACAGCGCCGGCCTCCGCTCTATACCGCTCTATGCCTCAGCCCATTAAATTGCAATTAGGGTGAACGAGGATCTGACCTACAGCAAATACAACCAGTGGAGTGGGTCAACGCCAGAGCAAAAGAGAGGTCAGAAAAACAAGGCCCCAAACAACCAGTCTGTAAAAACATGGCTGCCTTTGTTTCTGAAGGCTGCAGGGTGAGCAGAAAGCCCTGACGGAAGCTGCGGTGCGGTGATGACAATAGGGCTCTGTCTACCCATAAAGCTCATCAATCGCGCCTGCTCTCTCGTGACTCATCCTTACACAGGGCAGTCAAACTTCCAAACAACTGAGCGTTAATAGAAACAAAAGGCCAGGAAGAACAATCAATAACTTCCTCTTTGACAGCTCTCCGCATAACCATTAATATCCACAGGAGAGACTCTAAAAGAGAGGGGAGAGTGAGAGGATACGTCGGGCCTTTAGCGGATGCTGGAACCAAATGGCCTACGCCTTTTTTTTCTTTTTTTTTAAATTTTTTATATTAAATCCATTTACAGAGATACAATTCGCATATTAACAGCTCGCCACGGTCCTGGCAGCTCCCCATTTTTTTTTCTTTCTCCCAACTCCATGCTTTTCCTTCTGTCTTTTCTTTTTTTTTTTCTCCTTTTGCTCATTTGCTCTCGCTCCCCCGCTCTCCCCACACACCCTCACTCCTAATCTGATGTGACAACCCCCGTGCCGACCCTCTTTCAGGCAGCGGAGCACAAAGGCGCTATGGACTACCTGACGTCACTGGCGGTGTGAATAGGGGCTAGCTGGTTTAGCCACAAAGAGCACCGTGCAAAGAAAAGGGGGATGCAAAGTGAGGCTGTGTGTGTGTATGTGTGTCTTCGTAATGGTGGTGGAAAGGGAGCTTCAAGTAGCTCTTTTGTGGCATATAACTGTAGTTTTTCTTGGCTTATAGGTGATGTGCACATCCAAAAATAAAACTCATAAAGCAGTTTAGTCGCGTGTACGGAGACCAAATTAAGCTACAAGTCTGGAATGAAGACTAGAAATATACAAATGTGACCAAAAGCAAAGCTAATCTTTACTACATGATGACACATATCACAGAGGGTGTAATGACTTTAAAACAATAAGATGACTGTACAACCCCAGACCCCCCCCCCCCCTTTATTTAACTTATCTGACTTTCCTACAGCTTTCTGCCTCGGAGATCAAAGGTGAGTTATGATAACGCCTCCCATTCATTTCTGCGACTGCACAGAAAAAATTACAGATCCGACCAGCTATAATAACATTACCCAGTCACTTTCGTTGAATAGAACCACATGACGACGCTTGGGTTTTTGCTTCATAATTCTTCCATTTTCAGATCATAGTCAGGAGATTTACCGTGGACTAACTTGTGAAAGAGAACTGCATCGCATGTAGCCGGCCACTTAGAGAAAAAAAAAAGAACATGGGTACTACATCAGATGACAAATACTTTTCCAAGGACACAACTTTCAAAACGCCTAAACAGAAGGTCGAAGAGGCCATAAGCCAATTAGCTGCATAACTTGATTTTTTTTTTTTTTGTATTTTCTAATTGAAACAACATAATGAGATATTTATCCTAAGGCTACTGACATATCATATTAGGTGACTGCCTATGTGTTTCATTATATGTTCTGGTCTGGTTGCAAGGCTTACATCAACAGTGTTAGGGTAGGTCTGGATTTAATTTAGAGATGATTGCAGGTAAAGGTTCTGTTTCGGGATATAGAGCTTTGCAGGTGCAGGTTTGCAAAATTTGAACTGCGCAGGACTCTGACTTGCAGTATTACTCACCGTTCAAGTGCTGATAATATTATAATACCAATACTTATATAAGCCTGATTCAGAATCATAGACTGTTGATGCATCTTGTAGGTATTCAGACCTTGTCAAAATCACTCTTTTCATACTTTCATGGTCTGTAATAAATGCTGTAAACTCATTCAGGGACATGATATCCCAAACAAATAACCCTCATCACGATACCCAAGCAATAAAGCAACCACTTCATCCCTGAAATGTAGCTTCAAGTGACATTTCACTGCACGAAGTAAGAGGAAGAAACGCAGGAACATAACCATGATTAAAATATGAAGGGGACTAATTTACAGATTGTCCTAAGACTTATTGTCACACTCCTCCTTTTGCCCTGGTGTAAAATCCTAACTGACAATCCTACCAGGAAAGCATTGAAAAAGAAAATCAAAGAATCTCCAACCTCTGACTTCCTGTCACCTGAACTCGTTTGATCCTGCTAGTCTGTTTTTTCATCATGTAAGATCTTAGGTTTTCCTTTTTTGAGTTTCGATTCGACACACCTGTCACTAAGAGTTTATAGTGTCTGAAAGGAATAACGCCATGCTATGTTAACTGTCACATCGACATACCCATTCACTGTATTACCAAAGGAATTGAACCCTGAGGAGTAACTGTGTCAATTATTATGAGGTAATTATCACCTAGGCTTGAGTACTTTTATCATGGTGCACTACTAGAATGGTAGAAGCAATAGGGCGAGCAATGCTTGAGTTCTAAAACGTCGGATTGGTATAGCACAATGAAATCCCTAAGCTCTGACTTTAACAAATCTGTGATCAACTCTTATCTCTCCTTTAGCAAAGAGCCTTAAATAAAATATTCAGCTAGCACCTTCTACATATTAGACGGCAGTGACCGTTGCTTTCAGAGTTCATGACAAAACATCACCCGCTGCATGTCTCATAGGCTTCTACTGAATTTCATACCACGAGTACCTTGACAACAGGTCAAAATTAAATTTGTCTGTTGTTAAAGGATTTGCGAAGCAGCTGCGAGCTCCACGCGGTTCAACGGCGAGCATATGGATTATTTTAGTAGTTCAAACAAAACCCGTAGATCGAAAGGTCAGAATGCAGCACACCGTGGCAGATTCCTCGTTTCCCGTCACCTCTAAACCATCAGTCAGGAGACATAAAATTCAAATGATTGAGTCGATTGCGCCACATTAATTTCAGTAGTCGCATCCTCCCACTTTAAAGCTTTGACTCAAACCACATCAATAACAGAAGCTTACCTATGAATTAAGTAGCTGTTAAAAATAGGGTGTGCTAAATTTAGACAGATCTATATTTAATCATGACTGCAGGTACTTTGCAGCACATATACGAAGACTTTTTTTTTTACTTTGTATTCCATACAGTCACAAAATCATCCTCCAGGATCTTAAATTTCTATCTTATCTAATTTACTGCTTGTAGTTTGGGTGCGCCCTGACATGATGAGGACATTTGCTAGATGCAAAGTGCCTAATTTAGTGAAATCCTCCTTTAAAATTACATTTTAATTATGGGTGGCGAGATTTGTTGAGTAATGTGTTTGGAAGAGGAACATCCTTAAAAGCCCTGTTTTGTTATAATGCATTTAAGTTTATTAATGCATTAATGTGTAGAGAGTGAGTCAGCAAAAAAAAAGAGCAAAAATGATGTTTCAAGATAATAAAGTCCTGTTAGATTTCTTTTAGAGGTGACACGCATATTGCAGCAAATATAAGAATGAGTTACAGTAGATGTGGAGGTGATTTTTGAGAGTGGTTAAAGCGTGTGACTCACCACTGAGTCAAAACTCATTAGGGATGGAGGTGGGGGGGGGGGGG
>JANJYP010047871.1:0-13234 GCA_024605115.1 Rastrelliger brachysoma | reverse complement strand
GGTCTTTGCTGCTTTTCAGTCTGCTTTGGTTAGAAGAACCCATCATGTTTTCAGAATACAGACAGGCAGAAAATGCCTACAGTACACTCAGCACATGTTAATCAATGGTCTGTTTGTGCATTTCGTCTCCCTAGAAACTTGGTGACTGCAACTAAAACTGCATGGGTTTTAGTTCCACAGTTATTTGCCCCAGCTGCCCTGTCTGCCTGTCTGCCAGCTACCCAGCATTCCCTGCACTAATTACTGGCTCTGAATCAATCTTGTTCTCTCATTGGCTAAAAGAAGGCCACTCCTCATCTTCCTGGCAGACCTCATGTATACACACATACACACACAGACAGNCACACACACACACACACACACACACACACACACACACACACACACACACACACACACACACACACACACACAAACACAGTTCAAAAGACAAACAGGCCTTTATGTAGTTGTTTTAAAGAGCCGACACCCTGCCTGGCTGCCTCAAGCTGTCCAGAATCACAAGAGACATCAGACAGATCCTCAGATCAGTTGCTTGATTGCTCTGTGGTCTGATGTTTCATCTTCTTTAATGCAATGTTTTATTTTCAAACGCGTTTCATTTTTAGGCTTTCTGATACTCATTCTTTTTTTACTAGTTCACTTTACCCATGTCCTTTGTTGATCTATAAAATACGTTGTAACACAAGTGATTTATGATATATAGATATATTTATGAGCACTTTTAACTTTTTTTTTAACCCAGTGACACTAAGATGTCTCAGTGTCGAGTGACCTTTTCCAGTTACCTCTCCATTAAGTAAATGTCAAGACACAAGGCTCACCTGGTGTGTAAAGGTGAAGTGTGCAATTTTCCTGTAAACAAAGTCATATTTACATTCAGTGTTTCTCAGTAATACACATTACTTTATATCCTTATAACATATGGAATGCATTTCATTCCTCTTAAAACACCTGTAAAACATTTTTTTTGTCATTGAATATTTTAAATTGTGATACACATGCAGTTCTCCAAAGCAAAACAAGAAGTTAAAATCGCCAAAATGTACATTTTACATTTTGTGTATTTTTTAACTAATTTATACTGATTCCTCCCTCATGTCACCTCTTCTCATTTTACCTTGTTAAAGCTTGTTAATGATATACAGACAGACATTAAGATGAATTTGTAAATGTTAGGGTTTTTGTATATATTTTTTTTTTTTTGTTGGTGTAGAAATTCTTGTTGGTTTCAGTTTGTTTCAGATCCCTTGGACCTGAGATAAATTCAAGTAGTCGCATCAGTTTTCCCTCAGAGTATTGCTGTTACTGACAGTCTAGACTTTATGTAGAAAGTTCCACTTTTCCTCTGCTTGTGCTTCCTCAGGAAAAGTCAAACATCATCCCTGACTCTCCTGCAGTTGAGCAGGAAGAGACAAGTCCTCAGTTTCTTTTCATCTTATCTGTGCTTACTTTTATCCTACTGTTACCATGGTGATATCCACCTGTCAGCTGAAGCAGTGCCTCAGCATCTTGATAACATCATCTGACAGGTTAGGCAGCATCTTGAAAGGTTAGGTTGAGTGGTCAGCATGCTCTCCGGTGCTCAGTGGGCATTTCTGATTGGTTGACAGACAGGCAGCTGACTCAGAAGAGCGGCGGCTGCAAACTGATGAAGTGGTGACAGGGTTTGATTGACACATGTAATTATTCATTATGGCAAATAGGCTGACTCACTGGTTGTCACTTTACATTTGATGTCCAAGTTTTTCACCTACATGCATTTTGCTGTCACTGGGTGAACTAGTGACCTTGTTCTCCATTTGACTCCTCTCATCTTCACCTCCTCCTGTGTCACATACATAATTTGGCTAAGCTCCACATTCACTGTGTGTTTATCTGATAAGAATTGTCACCACCCATGTTTGGATACACACAAAATAGGACATGTCTGTATACTTTGAATGTGACCCTTTACCTATGTACACACAGTCAAATTAAAGAGAACTTCATTTGAATTGTCTTTATTCATTAAATAAAAAACTCCACTGTTCCTACAAAGAAATATTTTCAGACCCACATTATCCTGTGATCTGTGAGCCTGTATGGAGTTCCAACTCTTCCCACTCTATATCATGTTGCCCATTAAATACAGATCAGGAGATGTCACTTTTGTTATACTTTTCTCAAAAACATACAGGCATCCCTATTATTACTCAATTGATGTTTTGGAACCAACTGTGTAATGTTTGAGCCACGTGGATGCAAAAAAATATCTATATTATCTCTCTTTATAGTGCTATTTTCAATTATGGACTAGTGTCAGATCAAATTCATTAATGCATCTCTTTCTCTGTTTCAGTAAAACCAAAGAATGCACCTTAAATGCAGGTAAGCATTTTGCATTTTGACACCATATATTCTGTTTTTTGCAAGTTAAGTTCAAGTTTTGCTCTTTTGCTTTATTTGTGTGGGTAGGTCGTGTGTGTTTAAATTCAGACTGCATTGGCCTTACCATCATATCACTTTACTTAGCTGTAAGGAGGATGAATAAGTGCTTTTCACAGATGCTGACTCTTTTCCATCCCTTTCTCTCTGCCTCTAGAGGACGGCTATGTGAGGATGTTCCTCCGAGGTCGTCCTGTCACCATGCACATCCCTGACCAGCAGAGGGAAAGCTACAGCCTCGACCACAAGGTGGCGCTGCCTGACCGCAAGCTCAAGCTGCAGTGGGTGTATCCTTCAGACCAGTAGAGGGAAACTGAAATTTATTACAAAAAAGCATTCCTTATTTCTTTATTACACATATACATGTATGATCACTTTATTTGTACCTTTTTTTTCTTATTTGCTGATAATCTAGGAATGCCAAAAGTGTGGTGAACTTCACTTATTAAAGCCACTGTCTAAAATAAGATCATGTAGTGTTCTGGCTTGCTGGCCCTATCGATTTTCAGTTATCTTGCTGTTCCTAACTTAACTGTGGACCAGGTATGGCTACCGCGGCCGTGACTGTCGCTCCAACCTCTACCTTCTGCCCACAGGAGAGATTGTCTACTTTAATGCTTCTGTGGTGGTTCTGTACAACACTGAGGAGCAGCAGCAGAGACACTACCAGGGCCATAACGATGATGTCAAATGGTGAGAAACATCAGGCTTTAAAACAAACCAAGTCTCTGATTTTTATGGGGATAGAGGGAAAACCTAATTACCGTACATGTATACATTAATGTACAGTAACAGTGCATATTAACATTTATTCAGTGTGCATTTCAAAATGCTTATTAAGCTGAAACATTAACCACTCTAGTGGTGTGTGAGCAGTACACAATAGAATAGTACACTGAATAAAGTTGACAGCAGGACATGGAAGCATTTGTTTAAACAGAGATATTACTGGAACATTGACTGTAAATATTAAATGTATTTCATCTACTGAAATGATATTGTACATGGTAGTTTTAGTAGAGGTTTCTGGCCAGAAGCTAAAAAAGGAGAACAAACACTCTCATCTCTCACCATTCTTGGATTTGTGAAACATCTCATTGACAGCTTCATGCAGCTGGCTGTGTTTAACATTCATGTGATTTTTGGTTCTTTTAATGAATGCTATTTGACATCCTGGGTGAGCTCTGTGACTGGAGCCACCGGGATGTAAACAAACTGAATCCCCCACGGGGCATGCTGGGAAAGCTCCTCATCCCTGCAGGGAAACAATCGCATTCTCCTCTCCCACGCCTTCACATCGTGTCCTCGCGCTCTTCCTGCTATGAAAAGACTCCCATCTAAACTACTGTGGTTTTAATTGCCTTTTTTTAAATTTTAGAGGCACAGATGTTGTCCTGATAAAGTTGGTATGACATGTGGTAATAAATCTTTGTGACTTTTAGGTTCCAAATTAAAAACTCATTGAATTTGGCAATTTATGTTTTAGGGATTCTTTTTCAGTATGGTATAAACAGCAATATATTTGAAATTTGCTATCTTTGCAGCAGGAGTGCAATGGTTTTCTCTGAATTTTTTTATTTTTATTTTTGGAGGTTAGAGGCCATAATTGAAACATGATCTGTCCTGTTGATGATGACAGTGAATCCTAAACATGTCTTGACTGTGGGTACCAGTTAGTGCTTACAAATGTTATTAAATTTTCCTCTTCTTAGCTTGACTGTGCATCCCGACATGGTTACCATAGCAACAGGGCAAGTGGCTGGCAACTCTAAAGATGGAAAGGTACCATGAAAACCACACTTGCATAACATATATCCTCCTACAGAGTTTCAGTTTATTCCTTGCTGCTTAACACTGACACAGAGGCCATACTGTATTTTATTAGAAACCAGTTGGCCTGAATTTGCAAAGCAGATTTTGTCACAGCCGTTTCTTCTCACAGTATTTTATGTGATGTAATAGTCCCATTAAGAATGTTAGATGATCATGCATTGAACCGAAAGTCAAAGATAGTCAGTGGTTAATGTTATTTAATATTATGTAAACAGTCCAAGTTGTTTAATTCATTCATCAGTTCTTCTTTTTACGTCCTCCCACTTTTTTTGTTTGTGTATGACATTAGTATGTCTAGCTAACACACTCAAATGTCTCTTCCTTTCTGCACAGCTGTTAGCTCCTCATGTTCGTGTCTGGGACTCTGTGAGCCTCAACACGCTCCATGTGATTGGGATGGGAGTGTTCGACAGAGCGGTCACCTGCGTGGCTTTCTCCAAGTCGGTGAGAAGCTTTACATCCTGCAGGGTTTACAAAGGATTTAACACTGATCTTAAATAACAAAGAATAGAACCTTTAAACTGTTAATTTTGATTATTTATGTCTGAGAAATGTCTAAGATGATATCAGATATTCTTGCACCAGAAAAAAAATAATTTTTTGAAGAATTATGAGCTTATTATTGCTTTTTCCCTTTTAGAACGGAGGCACCTTCCTCTGCGCTGTGGATGATTCCAATGATCACATTTTGTCGGTCTGGAACTGGCAGAAGGAAAAACAACTGGCTGATGTTAAGGTACCCTGACCTTCAAATACCTGACCTTAATATTATTTATATAGCAGCAAAACTATTTTATTTTATCGTATTTAATTATTATTAATCTCCTTAATATGCTAAATGAGTCTTCAGGGAAACATATTTTACATCTTCATGTGTCTACAGTGCTCCAATGACTCTGTGCTGGGTGCTGTGTTTCATCCTATGGACGCCAACCTCATTGTCACGTGTGGAAAATCTCATATCAACTTCTGGACCATGGAGGGCAACACACTCACTAAGAGACAGGGCCTGTTTGAGGTACGGCATGATAGCAGCAATGTTACACTACCATCCATCCTCACATCACCCTTATTAGCACACTGTATGGTGAAAAAACACACTTAATGACTACATACACTCTAATAAGTTTTGTGTCAGTGTAGATTTGAATTACATCATACTTTGTGGTGTTTAATATTTTGTCTACTCTTGTTGATAGAAAAGTCGTCAGCCATAAGAGTTAATTGTCTGTCTGTAAAAGCTTAATTATCATAAATACGCTGACCTGAGCAAAATATGTGTAAAGTGACTTACTAAAGTCAAACTTTTTCTCTCTAGAAACATGAAAAGCCAAAGTATGTGTTGTGTCTGGCATTTGCTGAGAATGGCGATGCCATCACAGGAGACTCCAGTGGAAACATCTACATCTGGGCCAAAGGTAGAATCTAAAATCCTCACACTGATCCCAACCTTTTGTTCCACAGGTTAAATATCATCACAGCCAAAGACTAAAGTCATCTGTAAATATACTGAAGAATAAAACCAGTGTAGCTATAATGGTTTATTGCTAAAACTCAGCCACTGAGGTCACTGCTAGTATCTGCTGAAGAGATTTACTGCAGTAATATTATATTCTTGACCAAGCAAGCAAAAGTAAAGCATCTCCAGTTACACAATTTATTTTCCCTGTCAGACCCTTAAAATCTTAACATGTCACACAAACTTAAAGTAATCCTCAAGTATTTTTTTCCAGAAAAAAATATAAAAAACGTGAAAACAAAGATCCAACAGAGGTAGGGTTTATCTCTGATATCCTGTGTATTGTTGATTGACAGGTGGTAACCGCATCAGCCAGGTGTTGTCTGGCGCCCACGAGGGTGGGATTTTCTCTGTTTGTGTCCTGAAGGATGGGACCTTGGTATCTGGAGGAGGGAAGGACCGTAGAGTGGTTCTGTGGGACCACGACTACAGAAAACAGGCTCAGATGGAGGTGAGAGAACTGAAATAGCTGTTGTGTTCATTAAAGGCACAAAAATGTGAGAAAGATTGTGCTAGATATGAAAACTACCGTTACACCTGCCCTTTAAAATAGAGTTGTCATTGTATCATGTATGTATTGTATGACAAACATTATCTTTATCTATAAATCTATATCTATAAATAAGTTGCAGGTGTCTCAGAATACATTGAAATAGCAACAACTCCGACAAATAAACTAATGCTAGATTTAAAGCCACAATTTGTTTGTGTCACTATAGCATTGTTTGTACTTAGAATGGTGTTACACTATAGCATGCTAGTAACATGCTATAGTGTAACAGAAATCTAATTTTTTAATATGTTCTTGATGCTATTATTTTTTTCTTTGTAAAGCACTAAAGTGGGCCTTTAGTTTCAATTATTTTTTCACCATTAATTCATTTATTCAAAACTACAGCAAATATGTTTAAAAAGGACAGTTGGGCTCTGAAAGATGGACACAATAACAGTTTTCTTCATGAATAAATACATAACTAATACTTGACATTGGGTCGTGGTCCTATTGTCTTTGGGCTCAATCTATTCAAGGTATGAAACACTTTTTAAAACAAACGTTCTTTATGTGTGCGTGTTCAGGTGGGTGAGTCGTTCGGTCCTGTTAGGGCTCTGGCTGAAGGTAAGCCAGGAGAGCTCTTTGTAGGAACCACCAAGAATGCCATCATCAGAGCAGCCTTCCCTGATACATTAACACCTATTGTACAGGTACATACACACACACACACACACACACACACTATTATTTTCTTCATAGATAATTTAATTAACAGTGGAAGGTGTTAACATTACACACAGTCTCAAGTATATGGATTAAGACATGCATCGTGTTACAGGGTCACACAGATGAACTGTGGGGTCTGGACATCCATCCCACCATGGAGCAGTTTGTCACCTGTTCCCAGGACAGACAGGTTCACCTGTGGGACACCAATTCCCATCAGCCCCTCTGGAGCAAGACCATCGAGGTAATGTGAAGTTCAGTGGAGATATTTTACTTTTAATATCAAGATTAAAAACATTAAGACTAACATTTAAAGAGAAGTTACAATAATCGTCAAGCTACAATCAGATGATTCTACTGTATTTTTGATAAAAAGAGAGTAATAATAAATCCTCTTCACTGCTTACTTCTGTGCTTCAGGATCCAGGAAGATCTGCATGTTTCCATCCCAGCGGGGCTGTTATGGCAGTGGGGACCATGTCCGGAAGGTCAGTCTCTCAGCAGCGGGAGATTTGTTTCCACACTTAGAGTTTAAAAAACAGCAGTTATAACAGGCGGAACAGTTTCTGTGCAAGAAGATAACTAATCCAAAACAACGACCATGAAGCTGTATACTTTGTATGAAGAATTAGTCATTGTTTAGATTTATTGGCCAATACATTTACATTCACACTATTTAATCTATTCAATAAAAAATATAGAAGTTAAGAGGTAATACTGTAAGGGCCTGATTTACTAAGATCTGCGGTAAAGGCTACTAAATTGCATGCACAGTGCAATAGATTGCACATTTAATTTGTGTTTAATTTAAGAATAACTGTGTGACTGAAAATAGGTGCAACAGGGTGGAGTCAGTAGTATTTACATAAGGGCTTTGCGTGTCTTAATGTAGAGTTTGGACCAGCAGAAAGCTGTACACTCAAAATGAAATTTGATCATGTTCTAGTGGAAGAGGTTAACAAATATAGTGAGTTATAACAACAACAACAAAATTACCAGAAAAACCTACATATAGAAGAGTATTTGTATTCCAAAATTATTAACATGGGTAGAAAAAGTTAATTCTCTGTGTATTGTCATTGTCCCTCCATCTCCTCCTCTCTGCAGTAACAGAAGACATGTGTGTGCAGTGCGCAGCAGGTTAATACCTGCCTTTCAAAGATATTATTTGTAGACACAGTTAAAGTCTATGAATTACAATATGTGTACTAAAATGTGTACCCCCTCCCCCCTCCCCCCCTCTGCATTTTGCACACTGGGGTTAAAACTCCCCATATTGCATATTCATTATGACAGTGTTACTAAATGGACAATGTGTACTACCTTGCATATTTGAAAGACACAAACCTCAGTGCACCACGTTAGTAGATCAGTTTGCACAGTTTTTTGCAGGTAATGTTAAGTTTGCACATGTTTTTATACATGCAAACTTTTAGTAAATCAGGCCCTAAGTGTATACCAGAAAATGACAAGTCTGTTTGTCTCTGAAACGTGTGTTGGCTGCTGTTTCTTAATGTCGCTGTATTCAATTAAATTTCTGGTTTTTGACCAAAGTGTGTATATGTGTATTACAGGTGGTTGGTGCTGGACACTGACACCCGGGATCTTGTTTCGATGCACACAGACGGCAACGAGATAATTTCCAACATAAAATACTCTCCAGGCAAAACATCATCTGTCCTCATCTGCTGTCATGTATTAGTACTGTAATCTCTATTCTTTCTGTTGATAGTGAAGCTAAGTATGAACTCTTTATGTTTGCAGACGGTAACTTCCTGGCTGTTGCTTCCCATGACAACTTTGTTTACATCTACGCTGTGACGGAGAATGGCAGGAAATATAGTCGCGTGGGGAAATGCACTGTAAGTATCTGCACATGATATATTAGTTGCATATAATTGTGTAACTACATTCCTGAAATAATAACTTTCTTTAATACAATTTTTAGCTGTCTGAAAGATTTAAAATGGAATTATTTACAGTTGCAGTAGCCATTTTGGGTACCTTTTATGTAAAACCCTATTACATAACTAACATTTTTGTTATTATGTTTATTTTTTCAACCCATCAAATACTTTTACATGAATGAAAGAAATGAGGAATAATACAAATCTGACCTTTCTTCTTCTTCTAATAGATATATGAAACCAAAACCTTCAGTCATGTTTTGTTCAAACTATAGAGTGTGAAACTGTTTTATCGGTATTTAAGCAACATGAATTCCTCCCTCTTCCCCAGGGCCACTCCAGCTTTGTCACCCACTTGGACTGGTCAGTCGACAGCCAGTACCTTGTCACCAACTCAGGAGACTACGAGATCCTCTTCTGTAAGTCTTCTGTAGCTTTTACATTTACAGGTGGTGATCAAAACAACATTTAGACTTGTTGCTCAACACAGATTTTTTTTTTTTTTTCCTCAGGGGAGGCATCAAGTGGTAAACATGTCACCAATATGGACACTATGCGCAACCTGGAGTGGGCCACTTCCACCTGCACTTTGAGTTTCAACACCTTTGGTAGGTCTATAAAACCCTTTGTTATGTTAATTCAGAATAGAAATAGATACTGATTAATGTTTTGCTCCACAATTATTAAAATCATGTTTTCATAAAAACGTGCAGGCACACAGTCCTGTATGGAATAGTTTGGACATGCCTAAATTAGCTCAAAGCTCATAGCAATTAGCAGTGAATGCATAAAGAAGACAATTGCTATCTCAAAATGGCAACAAGAAATCATAAGCAAGTTTAAACTTTGGGCAGACTTTTAAAATTCTTTATGAGAAAAGAGACCAAAGAAATAAGAGGGTTTTAAAAAAGGTACACCCACTCACTGATGTTTGGGAGATATTTTTACTTCTCTCTCTACTTCTAATCCTCTTTAATCTCCTTCTCTCTCCCACCCTCTCACTATGTCTCTGTTTCTCTCAGGGATATGGCCAGATGGAGCAGACGGCACAGACATCAACGCCGTGTGCAGGTCACATGACGGATCCCTGCTGGCTTCTGCTGATGACTTTGGCAAAGTGCACTTGTTCTCCTTCCCCTCCTCTCAACCAAGGGTCAGTCATGTTCACTCACAGTTAGTGTGTTTTTATGCACAGGTTGTTTTTGCATCAACATATTAATGACCTGAAACTAAACAGTTTATCTCTTGACTTTTTACACTTCCAGCCTCACTGTTCCTCTTATTAGGTGTTAATACACACAGTGAAAGCTCAAAAGAAATAGCTAAACACTAAGCTACAAGCTCTCAATGTGGGATGACAGTTTGTTCTACTAGGGTGTTTATTTTGTTCACACAAATGAGTTTAGACTGTTAGCTTTTCTTAACAAGCTCAAGTCCTGTTTTCAGCTGAGGCCATTTAAACACAAGCTGTGAAGTTAATTGTCCGTATAGACAAGCTGGCTTCCATTAGCACACAAATTCAGGCACTGCAAATAGTTACAACATGCTCGTATTGTTTTAAACACAGTTTGACACATCTTTGGAGAATTAGTTGTTGTAACTTATGCTCATGTACTGATATTTACAAATTAATGGGTTTTCTCAGATTTGTTTCTCTTGTCAAAGGTTTTATTGTTACTATCAGTGTTTACCAAACTGGGGGCCAGGCCTTCCAAATGTTTCTCATAAATAAATTTAAAGAGGGAAAATATTCCCTTTCCCTCTCTTTTCAAGATTGATCTGAAAAAGAGGTGTCACTGTTTGGTAAAGCAGTGTACAGACATATGTGCAACCTACAGACAAAACATCTTCTTAAGTGCTCACAAATCCAAAACATTGGGAAAAGGTTGGAACAGTTTCAAGTAGGATTTTCATCATTTAGAATGACACATTGAAAAACACATTGACAACAGTTGGAATAAACACCTTGTATATGAGATATAACAACTTAACCGTTGATGTTTCATCTAATGAGCTTCCCTTTAACATGTCACACCTTCCCCACTCTTTTAGGCTCCGAGCCACGAGTACGGTGGCCACAGCAGTCATGTGACCAATGTTGCCTTCCTACATGATGACAGTCACCTGATCTCCACCGGTGGGAAAGACACCAGCATCCTGCAGTGGGTGGTTGCCTAGGCAACACCATAAATACTCCTTGCTGAGCCCCACAGGCAGGTATCAGCATCCTATCTGACCCCCATCACCTCTTTACTGTTTTAGTCTCCTGCTCACCAGGGGTCGGCACCTCCACTGTGTCCACTGGAAGTAATAATAAAATAAATAAATAAGCAACACACTCAACCTGACAGACCTACAGATGTCATACTGGATGAAATGATGAGAGTATTGTAATATTGTAGTAAATTGATTATTATTCAGTGTCCTGCTGTTTGTAATAGAATGTAGAGAAGAGCATTTGTTGCCACACAAGAAATTAATCTTAACTGTCCCCAAAAGAAAAACAAAAAAACATTAACTACTGCACCAGCTGGATGCTGCTGCTGTTAGCCACACAGTAAAACTGTGATTTTAGCATTAGTACTAACTGTGCCTAAACTGTATTTATCTTAACTCCCTATAATGGGAATTCCACCTATTTTAAAAGACAAATGTATTGGCTCCTTCATTATAAATCATGTATACCACAGGTATGGTTAGGGTTATATTTATATTTTTCCTACCATAACAGGCAGGTATTGGTTTACATTCATTTCTTGTACAGTATGAAAGACATTTGAAACTTGCTTCATGTGGGTAACCTGCAAGATTTTTGCGTGGTTCATACTTTTCAAATCGGTCTGCATCACTACTCAACGAGAATGTAATATTGACAAAAATAAATGTTGAATTTAAGTTTACCCTAATGAATTATGCTGCTGAATTATTTTTACCATAGAGTTTCAGACAGTTCTGAATGCATGAAAACCCACAGAGTCCCAACAATGTGGAGAAAATACTTCCAGATGTCTGTAACTTAGGTTGCAAAATGGTGATCTGAGATGTAGGAATATACTCTATTTGAAATAAAAGGGTTAAAGCATGTTCTTGCAATCGTGAAATCAAATCCTGAGCTTGTGCAGGCATGTAAAAAAATGCATGTTGACAAGACACAACATTAAATAGTCAGTGTTCCAGTCTGTCAGCTTCTAGCTTTCAGACAGATGGATGCAAATTTGTGAGAACTAACTGACTTGTCCTGGGGCAAAGGAATACCCCATAAGGACTCCTAAAATGGGTGGTATTTCCCTTTAAAATCTTTACTACCCATTGCCTTCTGACACTTTTCCATCCCTCAGCCTGATTTCCAAACTCTCAAGGTGCAGATTTTAAGTATTACAGATTGCTGTTGGGAGGTATAAATGGTACAAAGTGTATTTTTCTTTTTTCTTCTTTTCTTTCTTTTTTCCTTTTCCCTTTTTTCTTTTTTGTCCCAGGCCTCTCCTTTTTCCCCCTCCCTTCCTGGGCTGCTGTGTTTTCATGATTGTATTACTACTGTAACTGTGCTGAAAAGGCACTGGATGGCGCTACAGTGCAAGGGAATGAGCATGAGCGAAGCTGCCCTCCTCCTGTAGATGCTGTTAATGTCGCAAAGGTCTATAGAGTAAATATATATATTATGCAGTATATCCGAGTGACTGTGTTATTTTAATATTAACCTGTAGTAATGATGGATGTTATTACTATTCTTGTGGCACATTTACAGAGGGGTAATGTTGGCTATTGTGCTGTAGAAGTGAGCTTGAGCTGTGCTTTGCCTTCTTCTGGTTTGTTAATAAAGTTTTTACCCAAGTACTGCAGAGTTTGTTTTTTTCCTCCCTATAAATTTGCACAAAACAAGATATTCTTATCTCACCTTTTAAAATAGAGGCAATGGTGAGACATTTGTAGATCACTTACACACTATAACTGGGCCAATATAACTAAACATCCCAAACCATGACACCATCTACTAATAGACAGACCCAATTCCCAAAACTATAAACACTTTTCTTCATTTTTACATATTCAAGCACCAACATTCAGTATCATTAACTCAAGTCATCACAGCTGGAACCAAATAAACACATGACTCCCTAGGTAGAAACACTACACAAGATTCAAGATTGTTTACACATAAATCAGACTCGCAGGATAGATAACAGTGTAGTGGGTCTGTTCACTTGTTTTGGAAAACATGGAGCCACACACATGAGGCAAAATAAATGGGTTATATTTTCCTTGTATGTACAATCTGTTATTCTCATTGGTTCATAACTGCATTGACATTATTTTATTATACTCTACTTT
>JANJYP010047870.1:0-10023 GCA_024605115.1 Rastrelliger brachysoma | reverse complement strand
TGTGAAATGTTTTGTCATGTATCAGGGATGATGCTACCTAATAGTTGCAGGTGTATATGTCTACACAGTATCTTTATTTGACTTTCTTCCTCTGTTTATCAGCCAAAGCTCTGACAGCACTGCAACCAAACCACCCAGGCAATAAAGTGCATGTTAACTTGTGAACATAGGCTTGGTGCTACAGGTCCAATGTCTGTGTGCTGAAAAACTGTTGCCTAGCTGTTAGTTTCCTCTGTCCTTTTCTTTTTCCACCAATTTGACTTTCTTTTTTGGGTTTGTGTGTCTGCTTCTATGGTAACCTGTGTGACACAGGTTCAGAAGTTTACTGTTGTGTTTGATGTGTCTCTGTTAAGAAACCTGAAAATAATTTAGCTACTAAAGAAATATGTAGACAAGTTGTCCTCTCAGTCCTCTCATCTTAGGGTTACTAGATGAGATGACTGATTCTCACATCTGTAAATATGAATCTATACATCTGGCAGCCTGTTCAGTGGAAACAGGGGACACAGAGGTAATAATTTTCACTTACAGGTGCACTGCGGTGGAGTAGAGGTAGAGTCCTTGCTACATAGAGCTTTGCTCTTAAGCAAGTTTGAGTCCCGGTTGGAACTGTACATATATGGCATCGCAAGCAAATTTATATATAACAAGTTGTGGTTCTATAGGGGGTTATGTATTAAAAAAATCTTGGTGGGGTGCAATAACATCCCTCCATTACTCATTCTACTCCCCCTATAATAAATACTACATTGTTTACTTATAGGCTGCAGTAAATTGAGATTTTAAATACTTGAATCATCATCATGCTCGCTATTTCCCTCTCTTTCCAGTCTAAATGCTAAGCTAATGCACAGACGTGAGAATGGTATCATCCTGTGGATCTAACAAATGTCCTGCTGATCACACTGCAGTAGTACCAGACTCAGGCAGACATAATCAATAGATCATCAGATAGGTCAGGATAGGTTAGGGGTCATGGCCATTACATACGTGATGGTGGATCAGTGTGATGGGTACCAAAGACAAAGCAAATTCCATTCAGCAAATTTCTTTGTCTAAAAAGTGTGTATTCATGTGTGTGTAAGGTGGGGGAAGGGGTTGTGTGAGTTATTGATCACTACCACCACCCACCTTGGACAATCAGAGGGAACACCTGAGCCTCTCATAAGTCAGTAATGACTTTTATAGAGGATGGATCCCTGAAGAAAAAAATAAATGATTAGAACATTAGAAGAGGGAATTTATTTCAGTTAGTGAAATTATACACTAACAGTCTGCACTTTGATTGTGCTGAAGCTCACTGCATGTGGTATAAGACAATAATGACTGAAGCAATTAACTCAACTGATCTTTTCAGTAACACCTACTGCACAGGGGGTTCAATCACATTTTTTTTCCAGAACAAAACAAGGAACAATTTCCATGCTAGTAATTTTCAGGGTCTGACGTATAAAAGTCTTCATACTGTAAGTTCACAGCCTGTCCTGTCTCGCTCCACATTGTGTGCTTATTGCCTTTATCAATCTACTGGAGCCCAGAACAAAGACCTTCGTGTTCAAACAGCAATTACTCTCTCATCTCCTGAGGCATCAGCACAGGCCTAATTGGATTTAAATGAACCCCCAAATTTCCCTTTGTTACAGCAAATAATATGCAGGGCTTTTTAATTAAGATCCGATACAAGCCCACGTGGAGGGTCTGCAGTTGCTTTCATGTCTTACTCTTCAAATAGAGGCTGGAGCTCGCATGGTGGGCAGTTTGGAGCAAAGTTTTCCCCTGCGGGAGGTGGTAGTAGCATGTTGGGGGGTGTTGTTGTCTATCAAGAGAGGTGGATCAGTTAATTAAAAGAGCTCTAATGTGATTGATCAACTTCTGCCACAACTGTGAAGACATGCTTTTTGTAGCACCACAACTTTAGATTGTAGAATGAGAAAACAGACTTTAAGTGCATATTAGAGGTATACATCCAGAACATGACAGAAGAATATATAAATTACAAAATCATCTAAGTAAGACATAAGCCTACTGACTATCTTTACATATAACACTGCAATAATGTAATGACAAAAAATATATAGCCGAGACACGACAAAGCAATCTTGATTGAACAGATTAAGTTTTCATTTGCATGGTTAATTTCGATCCTACTGACATCTGCAATCCCTAATGTATTTCTTTTGTATCTATTTTCTTCTTAGAAATGAGCATAAAGGTATTTGACTCAACCAATATGTGGACCTCAGGCATACTTTAAAGTTGTGATATGTATTAAACAGATGCTTCAGGTCACGAAGAATCCTTTTCCTTTGCTATCGCTGTATGGTCAGAGTGAAATGTGCTGATTCTGGCAGTACAGGTGTCCGCTTTTACACTTGGACTCTACAATGACAGTGATCATTTACTTCTTCATCAGTGATTAGACTGTGACTACAGAGTGTTCCCTCAATGGATCTCTACTGTCAGAGGCACTATGCTTGATTGATCTGCTGCTCATGCCCTCTTAGAGTGCATCGCTTTAACAGCACCTACAACAGAAAATCATCAGTCAGCCATAGTTGTCATGAATCATTCAACCTTTGACTTCATTACTTTGTTGAGTCAGCTTTACATTGAAAAAGAGGACAAACGCTACAGTTTGCATAGTGCAAGCATGCAATGCAGTTTTTACCCTTGCTTTCATTATTCTTTTGTCCAGTTTAATTGTAAAAAGCAGCAACCGTATTCTATTGTGGGACATGAATGTTAAAATTGGAGGATTCTGGGATTCTACAACATCTGTGGTTAGGGAAAGGCTAGTTACAGCAAATACTCTGGTCCCAGATGTGACACTCATCCACCACCACTGCCTTCCATATTGTTATACTGCTACATATAGAACATCCTGTATGTAGTATTGATACTGAATGATGGCATCTGAAGCAAATGGTGAGGTGCAGAATCACTCAATATAGATATACTATTTCCCAGGGATACTGGGCTATAACTCACTCCAGCACAACACTGTAGCTAAAAGCATGGATTGAATTCTTTCTTGCCTCAGTGAATCAGCAGAGAACTACTGATGGATGATTGAAGAGCAGGGAAATCATCTTTTCTTTTGCTGATAGCAGAACCATCTTTCTCAGTAAGTCTGCACACAGTTTAGGTCATTTCCATTACCTCAGCAGAGACTTTGGAAGATAATGATAACATGCTGAATGGAATATGTATTCACACTTCACTTTCCTAATGTGTGATTCTCCTTTTCATTGAAGGAGGAAATATTAAGTTAAGCTAAGAAAATATTAGCCAGTCCACATATAGTTGGAAATTGCTGTTTTTCCTGTATGGCAGAGTCACTTCATTATATGTGCAAGCAAATGTATATTCACAGTTCAAAACATTATAGATTTGAAAAGCAAAGCCATTTACAGGCATTGCTTTATAATCATGGAGCATAGTTTGGTGTGTGTGTGTGTGTGTGTGTGTGNTGTGTGTGTGTGTGTGTGTGTGTGTGTGTGTGTGTGTGTGAAAAGGTTCATGATAGTGTAGAAAAAGATGGAAGTTTAGGTTTGTGCTTGTATGTCTAGTGCAGAGAGGACAGAGTGAAGCTGAATCTGTGCATTGAGAGGCTGATTAGAATCGAATAGAGCCATGAGACTTCCAATAGTTTTCACTTCTCTCTCTTTTCAAGTCTGGAGAATTCAGCTCTTATTCCGTAAGGTAAAGTCGAACAGTTCCATGTGATTTGTGAGTGAATTAATCATGATGATTAATTGGCTTTCAAGTTAAATATCCAGTGAGCGATGTCAGGCTGCCAGACATCAGGACTAAATTGACAGGCCTTTAAGGAGAAGCAGATTGATTTACACAGCAGCTAACGAATCCCCCTCCATCCAGGAGGGGAGGAAAGGTAAACAAGTCTTTTCTTTTCCTTCCTCCCATCTGCCTTTTTCAAGTACACTTTGCTCTTTGTATTGAACTCTAACCTGGTTTTGAGACTCTGAGACTATTGATGAATTCCTCCTTTTTAGTGCTTTTCTGTCATGATAGTAGGACAGCTAAAGGAGAAAGAGATAAAGTGTGTTTGTTTGACCATTTTTAAAGTTCTGCTATGCTTGTTAAAATACATTTTACGTACATCAGGTGCGTTCACAAATCTCCCTGATAATGTCTCTATAAATGTTGGTCTTTTGGATGGATTTACATAATATTTGGTGCAGACATTCACATCCTTCTTAGAGTGAGTTGTTATAACATATATGTATATACTCTGCAGAAGGCAACAAGCCGAAACGTCAGCATTTCTTGTTTTATGTGAGCCAATAAATGGTGCCACAAGTAATCCTCTGTCTACAGTTTGTTTGTGATGTGCAACCATTTTATCAAATCTTCTGAACAGTGAGTTGTTATAACTTTGTAAATGTAAATGTGTCCTTAAGTTTATGATCACATATTTACAAAACTAACAACATTCCCATTTAGTATGAAATGCTACTTTGCTATCATGCCACACTGAAATAGTGAATATGATAAACATTATTCCTGATAAACATAAACATGGTTAAATTTATATTTTGTCATCTGGCAAAGGCAAAGCATTGTCATTGTGGGCATACTGACGTTAACATTTAGCACAATACACATGTATGGCGGCAAACACTTTGTCATTCCGAACTGATCTGGGCTTATACTGTATGATAAAAACTGATTGGACCTATTTTCAATATAAGTGTACAACAGTGAAATTCACACTTGACTGTTTCACATCCTCTACGTATTGCTATGCTCAGGAGACCAGAGGTTTTGGGCTGCAACATTTTGAAGTAAAACAGTTGTTGGAACCATTTTGCTGTATTTAAGCCAATAAATAAAACTTCTTTTAGTTGTCCTCGTCAATAATTAATCTCTGTATTAATGACTTCACACATGAAATGTAAATCTAAAACTAGAGAACGTGATAACAGTGGCATCAGATGTCTTCACTGTCTGAGAGTTGTAGCTGAGTAGTTGACTTTAGTGTTCCAGGCGTCTAATGAATTGAAATGTGGTCCAGGTGAGTAGCAGTTATAAAAAGTGTACCATAGATATGAAGATGTAAAGACACTTAAGTTTCCTGGATTCATCAGTATTAAAAGTATTAAAATCAAATATATAAAAAATAAATATAAAAATAACAGAGTTTTTTCACAGAGGGCATGTGGTACTTAACTTTACTCTAGAATGAATATGTAGGGTGCTAGGTCTGTTCCCAGGGGCCCAGCATGCCCAGTGGTCTTTTGAATATGCAAAGACAACATGAAAATTAATTGGGAAAGTCCTGTTAGTTTATTTATTTATTTTACAAATGTCAGTTCAGAGTTCATGGTCGGTTTATTGATTTATATGATCCCTACAAAGAGCTTTTTACATACATCCTAGGGTGGGTGTCTTGCTATACAAAAAGTTAAATGGTTTATCTTAAAATGATTAAAAGCACAGCTCCCAGTATAATAGGGGAACTTGAACTGCTGTTTGTATACAGTTTACTGGGAGAAGAAACTGGATAATCTGTGTCATTTCCTGCTCCCTGTGACAGTTCTGTTCCCTGACTCGGCTTACAGCCTTCCTCACTGAAGACAAGAGAAAAGTTCCACATCACTGCTGGTAAGTGTTTTGTTGCATCATCTCATTATACGGACTGTTGAGAAGCAAGAGGCTCAGAAACTTTCATCTCAGCAGGAGCTCAGACAACAAGATCCCTGACTCCAGGAGAATGAGGGTTATGTCTGGTAGTGATGAGGACAGACAGTCATCTGACGGCTATATTTACTGTACATCTCAGGAAAATTGCTAAAAAGTTTTAAACAGTGCTGAAGCATACGAACCGAAGTTGCAGACACAACGCCACAATTACAAGGAAATAGCTGTTGCCAAACATCAGACTAACATCTGTTCCAACTTTGAGGATCAGCTGTAAAAAGCACCAGTTCAAAATAACTATTTGTCTTCTTTAAGAAAACATAACAATAACAAAACAATCTTATGTAATCAGGATATGCTCAAACAAATTTCCTTTCCCAGACATTTTAGATTTACATATTGTTGCAATGATTTTGTCCACCTCGAATAACACTGTCACTGTCTGTGTTGGCATGATTCCTAAATGGTTTTCATTTTGGGTATTACAACAATCTGTGCAGGCAGAGTTGAGTCTGGTGTGTGTGAATAAAGAAGTTAGAAATACTTTTCTTCTCTTGTGCTACTGTGTTTTTCATTAAATATTAACTTTGTCTCCTTTTTGTTAATTCCACTGCCATTTTAGAATATAATGACTGTATGTAAGGCAAACCAGATCATACAACACAGTGGTCAGTGTGTGACTGAAAAATGAGCCTTTGGGCCTTTTTTAATCCCTTGTTCCTTTCACTCAGTAGTGCAGTAGACCTATGTCCAGTTTTTCTATGCTGAAGTGCTACCTGATCCCTGATTTTGGTAATGTGATGAAATTAATTATTTTAGGAATATACAACATGTACAGTACTGTGCAAAAGCCTTGGATCATTAGATGTGTTGTTTCAACAATGCTATGATCATTTATAGTTATTTGTCAGTCCCTTAATAAGAATACAACCAAAAGTATTTTTATTTGTTTAATTGTTTATTTAAAGTAATTAAACAAACAATAAAACCATCTGAACATATAACAGAAAATAATAATAATATGCTTGAGCCATAGCAGGAACCTCTTAAACCTAAAAGGAACCTTAATTAACAATAATATCTAATAATTAATGTTACATTTTATGTTTTTGTTTCCATTATTGAAGCTGAAGCTGAATCCATCATAAGATTCCTATCTTGTGACTTTATATTATGTTTTAAAGGTGTATTTTTCCAAACACAGAAACCAGCTGACATGCAATTCCTGGAGTGTTGCCTGAGGGTTGAGGTCATATACTGTATATAATGATAGATGTGATAATGGTGACATCATCCATTGGTTTACACTATAGGTAATGTAAAACGAAGAATTACATTTTATCATCAGCATCGTCTTTTCCATTTGGAGTCAGGGTCTTCTTATATAGGGAGTGTGGGGCTTACCTATATAGAAAATGTGCCCTGTTGCATTGTACCAAAGCAAATTCTAGCAAATTGTGCTAACAGGGCAGGTATTGTTCAAGTAACATTAAACTTTACAATATACGGTGTGACAATATCCAGTCAGCAAGATCTATAAGTCATCTTGGAGCTGGGGAGAGCAGCAGGTGAGCAACCTGTCAATCACATCTATCAATCAACAACCACACAGGCAAACATCAAAGCTACTGTAAGTTTTCCAATCTTATTCATGAGAGAAATAAGTCTTCAGCACCCCCACCCCCCACCCACATGAAGTTAATGTAGCCATGGTCAATATCAAATACTAGCTATTTCACTCAGGAATAAATGACATTGATGATGGACAAAATAAATGATCTCTTCTTCTTTTAATGAACCTTCAGTAAGTTTTATTTCTTTGTTTATTTTGTAGCACAATTTCATAATTTCCATGATACATCTTATATCCACTGATGCACTGAAAGGTCATGGCTGGTGAAAAACAGAAACTAGAGTGCTCGCTGTGTTTTGATGTTCAGTGCTACCTATTCGAACCCCCCAGAGCCCCTCTGATCTACTATGCAGCTAATTAAAACACCCTCTCCACCTCCATATTAGCATCAGAGTCATGGTCAGACTGCTTTGTGTTATAAGGGTGGAAAACAATATCAATAACAACAACAAAAACAATAGTAGCCTTTGGTCCAAGGAGGAGAGGAGGAGAAAGGTCTTTGATAATGTACATCAAAGAGAGACGATGAAGTAGACTGTGTTTTCATTGCGTGCATGCCAAGGTCGTCTCTGATCCTGCTCATGTGGTGTTAGCACTTGGAGGCCAGTCTGATGGCAGAGTGTGAGCTGCTAGGTCTGTAGGACATGTTCTCAAGAATTGGAAGTCAAACACCACAACCAACACAGGCTTGACACAGGTTAACACTGCACTCCTTGACTGATACCGATTTCCTCTCTTGTTCTGCTCATAGAAGAGCGTTTTGGAAGCTAGAAACGTCTGAAGTTAGACAATATAGTAAGTGTCGGATTGAAATCATCACTAAAATTCTGAATCTCTGTATAACAAAACTTCTGTATCCATTTTGCAAAAAATACATCAGGCTCTAAGAGTTGGTGCCAAAGAGATATGATGAGCACTGAGGGAAGAGGTGGTTAAATTAGACTTCAGGGTTTTCACTGAAATTCTCTCTAAAGTGCAGTATTAAAAGTGAAAAGCTTTTCATTCACTAGCCATCCACAGTGCTAATCTGAGCCCTTTGAACTGGACATCTGCCTTTACACTCATAAATCAACAAATATTAAACCAGTGTTTTGTTTAATGTGACATAAGAGGAGTTAGTTACTTGTAACTAATGCCTTTATTAGTGGCTTGCTAATAATTCACTGCTAAATAAATAATAATACATTTATAAGAACAACTCCTGGGTCAGTAGGTTGTGTAAAATTCATTTCCTTCTCCAGCAGAACTTGCTTTGGTTTTTTGGTCAGCTCTTTAATAATTCATTAGAAAGACCTTTCACATGAGTTAGGCCATGGTTTGCAGTTGTATGATAATGAATTGTTTATAAATATAGTTTGGTCCAGATCATTTCTGGAGGTCTTAAATGTATTGCTGTCTTCATTAATGGGGAGAATGAGCTCATTTGTTATGGAGAGTGATGCATACATACAAATACTGAAATTATTTCTTGCATAGCACTTTTAGGACTTAAGACAATCACAACTTGAGGTCTTTCGTAGAGGGTATAATGATGACATCATCCATTGTCTTCCAGTGGAACTAGTTTGAAGCATGGATGTGTTATAAAATTATGTTTGAAGCCTAGAGTTGTAGCTTATGGTTGGTGCCATTCTTTCCATTTGGAGCCAGGACATTCAAACAAAGAATTAGAGTATTGCTTTTCACACTAGAAACATGCCAGGCCAAAGCTAACACAAACTTCCTGGGAACACTGGGTGGTGCACATTTGGGCTAAAATGAGCTCTTTTTTTTAAAAGATTTTTTTTGGCACAGATGCCTTCATTTTAAAGTTGGCAGAAAGGAAATGGGAGAGAGAGAAGGGGTAGACATGAGGTAAAGGATGCCGCAGCCTGGAATCAAACTGGGGTCTGCTGCTTAAGAGCAATGCTCCACATGGCTCATGCGCCAATCACTAAAATGAGCTCTTTGAGTTAAATTGTGTTAGCAGGACAACTATCAAGCAATCAGGTTACTGAAATATTGTGGCAATAATCTGATTGCCGGAGCCAGGTGAGTAAACAGTCAATCACAGTTGCCAATCAATGCACAGATGGCAGACATTCTTATTAAGAGAGCATTAAGTGGCAAAATGACTACTAGCTCATTTATTAGAGGGCCCAAATTCAATAATTAAGACTATAAAGACTTAGAGAAGGTGATACTTTTTGGGAGTTTATTTGAGCCAATATCCAGTGGCTGGCAGGCGCTTTGCACTTTCCTACATCTGCCCTGGCTTCAATTTGTTTGTGTCTATCAGAAAGTCTTTAAGATGAAATTCGTGTACTAGATGTTGCACTAAATAGTGGCATTTTGCTGATCTATAAAGCATTAATTGTTTTAATAACCATTAATAAAGATATTAAGTATGCCTCTTTAGGAGCTGACAATAGTCTAACTACACAAAGAGTATGTTTTGTACAGCACAGTGAATAGTGTGCCACCACCACTGGCAAAGTGTAATGGCTCATTTGCCACTTGGGTTTCCCCCCTGAAAATGTGTGACCACACAGTGATGAAATTTGCATAATCATATCAAATATATATGTGAAATATGTGAAAGTGAAATTGTCTTGTTTCAAACCTTCATCAGAACATAATCAGACTGCATGCTGTCTTTCAGTAAAATATTGAATACATCACTTTAACAAAATATTTAAATTATAGTGAGATTGTAGAGATTAAAAATAGCTTTTTTTGTATTACCCCCA
>JANJYP010047860.1:0-11270 GCA_024605115.1 Rastrelliger brachysoma | reverse complement strand
GCAAAAAGAAAAACACATTTATGACTAGCAGGAGGGACTTGATATGATTTTAAATAAAATTTGAAGTATAAGACCAGTTTTAATGCAGATCCAATATTCTTCATTTTTGGAGATTTTTGTTGCTATGATCTTTTTTAAAATATATAAATTACTGCATTTACTTTAATATAAAAACATGATTCCATTATTATCCGCCATAATGTAGATTTTAAGGGAGATTAAGATGCAGAATCATAAAATATTTTCCACCATTGAAAGTTTAAAAAATGTAGAAATTGATGCTGCGGTATATGTTGAACTATACTGACGCTTTCTTTGACATTTTGGCGTCACAGTTGGTCAGTGTGAGAAGACAAGACCTTTGAAAGGAAAAGTGAATTCCCTCTGTAGCTGGCCTGATTTTTAGATGGACCACAACAGTGGAGGCAGCCTGTCCATCACAAACTGACTTTAGTGAGTGATGAAGTTACTCCACTGGTGTTGGAAGTTTCCCCGTTGGCTCACGCTCTTTTAAACTGAATCGGTTTAAAGAGTTTTCTATTGCAGCCTCGGGGGATGTTTACAGCGGTTCCACTGACTGCAGCTTATTCCAAATTTATCACATGCTAATAGCATCCTGCAGCAGATGCCCTACCTCAGTCTGCACCTGGACTCCCACACCATGATTGTGCCACTGGAGGCTTTGTTACGGATGACCTGGTATGTAAGGTCTGCAGCCTTAGTGCTGGCAGGGAGTGTAACGTCACTCATCAGGATGATCTTGGCAAGCTCAACCTGGTGGTGCACCTGGGGCTGCTGGACATAAGAATACGCCAACGTTGTTTTGCATTAACAGACGGCACAAGCTCGAATAGTAGAAGAGAAAACAGCTCTTCATACGTACACCGGGACAAATAGCATGAGCTCACACAGTAGGGGAGGAAACAGCTTTCTGTGCGCCGGGAAGCATGACAGAGACTGAAGCGTGAGGGAGAGCACACACTTAAAGCATCCCAAATAATCACTTTGATGAAACACTCAGTACGGTGTGTCTTAGAAAAACTACAGACATCCACAGATAGACACAGATGAAAGAGCAGAGGGAGTCAACAGTTAATTGGAATAGTTATAATTAGAAATGAGATAAGTTCTTTCAAATCAAACATCCCAGAAAAAAGAAAATAGTTGAACCAACTTAATTTTTTTTTGTCACTTAAATCTTTTTTGGCAGATTGTTACAAAAACCAAATACAAACAAATGAGCAGAAGGCTACCTGAGGAGAGCTCAACACCTTCTCACATACAGTATACAGTATATCAGTTCAGTACATCAGGAGACTTGTAAGGGTCATTTTTTCCCATTTTCAGTCCATTTGTGCTTCCTGCAGCCTCAATATGTCTGTCAATTTTTCCATTAGAAAGATTTCCTCAAAAAATGTTATCCACTGGTTTTTCATTGGTGGTATTTCTTTACCCCAGTTCCTAGTGATGGCTTTCTTGCCCACCACCAGCAAAATTTTAATCAAATATCCATCACAAGTGGTGAACCAGCTTCATTTAATTGTTTCATGTGGTAACACTTAATTAATTAACCCTCCTGCTGTCTTACCAGGTCTTACCCCAATTGTCTGATTGTTTCTCCTTTCCTTGTTTCCTCCCTCAACTTTGTTTAGCCTCCCCCTCCCTTCTTTTCTCTCTCCCTTCCATCGTCCTTTCTCTTTCTTTCTTTCTTTTTTGTCTTACTGCCTTCGTTCTTTCCTTCTTTCCCATTTCCTTCCTTCCTTGACCCAAACACAGCGGGAGGGTTAAGTTCTTTGGAATAAAGTTAATAAGTTAGAGTTTAATAAGTCACATGACCTTAATTAATTATTATCATATCAACATTTTGCATTAATCCAACTTAAAATTAAGGAAAATTAACTTAGTTTTCAGTTTTAATAATAAAAAGTTAAAAAAAAATAATAATATGTCTTAGTGTAAATTACTTTTTGTAGTAAGTAACCCTAAAATTACATTTTAGTTTGTTTAATAAAACTAAATTTACAATTTTAAGAAATTATTTTTAAAAATTCAATATCCATTTTTTTTAATACTTTATTGTATAAATGTAGTGAACCATTAATTTTATGGCCACCAGCACAGCTCTCCTCACTCCTCCTCCTCAGAGCAGCAAGTGGAAAGGAAGAAAAGGAGACAGAACAGAGAGGACAGGAAGTCTCCAAAAAGACTGATGCAGTTCAAAGAGTTAACAACTTCAGCTGAGATCATTTCTGATACAAAAGCAGCAAAGATTGTTAAAATGTTACTGTGAAGAGATCAGAAGTGCAGAAGTCCAATGAATAGTAGAGCATGGAGCCACTGATGAAGCTCAGGTGACCACTAGAGGAGAAGATGAAAGGGACAGCAATGAATGTATCTAAGGTAAGAACAGGACAACATGAAGACCTATTGTTCATCTCCCAAGTAGTATCATTTCCTTCTAGACAGCTTTTCATGCACACAAATATTTTCTTATACCCCTGTACTGTTAAGTGGAAAGAAATGGAGCAGAGGAAACAGGACAGGAGTATATAAGGGAAATTACCTCCCATTTTGAAAAATCAATTTCAGACTCTGGTTATAGTTGTTCTAACAAACTAACACAAATGTCTCTTTTTAGTACACTAAATCAAGGAGAAGGTAAAGATAGATGGAGAGGGGAGGAGGAGAAGGAGGTGTAAGAGAGGAGAAGGAGAGATGAGGTGAAGAGAAGATGGGAGACAACGAGAAGAGAGAAAGAAAAGAGCAGAGAGGAAAAGAAGAAGAGACCAAGAGGAGAAGATGGAAGGAAAAGAGAAGAGGGAGAAGATGAGCAGAAGGAGAGGTGGATAGGAAGAAGATGAGGAGAGGAAAGGGAAAAGGAGAAATATGGCCATGATCCTTTGATTTCATTTCATTTATTCTAAAAGTCGGGGACAGTGCACAGTAAAAACATTAATCCTGTACCAACAGAAAGAGACGTTTTGTGCCAGGTTGTAGCACAATGCTAGGTTTGATGCATAGGTTGATGTTTCTACATAAAATTAAAGAATTACAACTAAGGAAAGACTATGCTAAAAACACAAGACATAAAAATAAACAAAACAGAAACAAAACATGGCACTGAATAAATTGATGGTAAAGATTAACCCAGTCCAATGTGTTCATGATGTTTTCAGTCTTATGGCGTGTTGCTCCGCCTTTAACTGACTGGAGTGCACGTCTAACTGGGCCGTGAATTTCCCCTCAACAGGAACAGCTACAAGCCTCTCGAGCTGTATTTCTAAAAACAAAAAACACAAATGATAATAGATATTGTATTATGGAACAATTTTGTATTTCAGTTTCCAACCATAGCAGCCATTGAGTGAGCCAGGTTCTTTCAAACATTTGTGCCCAAATTGTGAAGTTCAGTGGTAGAATTCAGATTGAAGTCATTGCCAAAATCTTGGTCCATGTACTGCAGTCTGAGGTTACCCTTCAACCCAAAGGTAGTCTTTATTGTGATGTGAAGGACTCTGGGATGCCATTTGGAGAAGTCATTTTCAATGTTGTTCCCTCCTAAAATCACCTTCAGTTTTGCAGGTGTTGAACAAGCCACGGTGGTCTGAGAAGAGAGCACAAGCACAGTTAGTAAGGATCAACGTGTAAACCGCTGACATGTTTCCAATTCAGAGAATCTGATGTCTTACTTGACGAAAGTGGAGGAGAAAAAGAAGAGGAGGTGGAGAAGAGCTGAGGCAGCGAGGAGAGAAGGCAAACTGAAAAGAGGGGAGAAAAGAGAAGATGAGGTGGAGGAAAGGAGCGGAGAAGGTGGGAGACAAGGACAAGAGAGAAAGAAAAGAGGAGACGTGGAAGAAAAGAGGAGAAGATGGGAGGCAAGAAGAAACAGAAAAAAGAAGAGGTGGAAGAAAGGAGAGGTAGAATAAAAGAGGAGAAGATGGAGACAAGGCGAAGGAGAGGTGAGGAGAAGAGAGAAGGAAGAGAGGAGGTGAGGAAAAGATGGTAGACAACAAGGAGAAGAAAAAGAGGAAAAGAAGGGAGGGGTTATGATTAGCCTTCACTGACTGGAATCCATTAAAAAAATAACAATGGCAATGACATAATCACATCATTTTGGCTTACAGTATAAAATAAAACACATTAGTATTGTATGGTTCTGCCTCACATTTTAAGGCCTCACTCTTTAAACATGGACATATCTTTTCAAAGACGCAGCCCTCTCAGTGGGTAGGTATCATGCAGTTCTTGTGGCTCAACAAGTTCCACTTCTTTGCTTGGTGATGTTGTTAGATCATAAGCTTTTTCACAATGAACATTAGTTTGTCCTGCAGTATCACCATTTGGATGATTTCACTAAACTCTGGCAGTCCTCCCAATGAGCCGTGGATCAAGATCATCCCACACTTGTAGATTAGTCCATTATATGCTAGTTTTAGCCAAGCACACATTGTGTCTCAGTGCATTTGAGATGTCCTTGTTAACAACATCAATGTGAGCACTGGAAACATCTGTTACCTCAAGTGGGGGTTTAGTAAAGCTACTTGCATGTAAATGATGTGCCATCTGATACAGATGTCTTTGTGAAAGGGAAAGAAGTATATTTTTGAAGCATCTGAAATGCATAGTCCATAGAGCAACTAGTGGCCCAAACTTAGGGATCAAGTCCAGGTAATGCTCCAAGAAGTGGTGCTTGGGTTTAAGATCAACGTCTGGGAAAACCTTTTGAAACTAGGGGTGTCAACATTAACAATTTTTCTACACGTGTAAACGAGGCTTCTAACCGACGTGTAACCGGTTACATGTGACATCAGGGATTTATGATCTCTTTCTACTGCAGTTGCGCTATATAACCACTAGAGGACTCTTGTCTCCTAATCCCATGAAATCAAAGCCATAGCTATCAGACAGAAACCTATTCGTGTAGATCCAGTTGCAGCCAACAGATGATTTGGGTGTTTGAACCTCAGGTGGTTGTGCATGGATCCCGTGCTGTTGCTGTAAGCCAACTTTGCCTGGCATACGTTACACTGAACTTGGTTTCCATTGGTTTTATATTCACAGTTTTGGAACACATGTTACAGTTACATTGGACACCAAGCCAAAGGTTGTGGTACTGTCCAGGATCCCAACCAGAGGTCATGTAATCCTTCTGCTATTAGCAGGCACCTCAGGTTGACAGGAGGGAAAGAAAGCTCTAACCCAAGTCCTGAGGGTTAAAGATAAGTTGGAGTTAGTCTGCGTTTCATATTGTGACAGTGTATCTTTCATCATGTTTACAGTGTTCAAGATTCAAAAAGCTTTATTGTCCAATATGTTGCCACATTGGAAAATTTCCTTTGATTGAAGGAAGGCGTATTGTTTTCTTGAATTAATTGTTTTTATGTGGTGCTTGTGTAAGTTGTGTATGTTGAGTGTATGTATTGCATTGAGTATGTAGGGTTTTCAATAGAGTGATTTTTTTGACCAGAGGCACTCTGTATCTTCTGCCTGGTGGAAGGAGCTCAAAACAGCCATGGAGAGGGTGGGAGGGGTCCAGGAGAATGTGTACAGGTCAGAGGGCTGATTTTGCGGGATGCTGGTGATCTTGCCTGCTAAATCAGAGAAGTGTTGGAGACGTCACATGTTGCTCTAACTGGGGGAGAAGTGCGGTGACGTCACAGCTGTTCAAATCTCCAAGCAGAAACACAGGCTGGTCATTTGCATGTGCTTAAATGAAACAAGAAATCTGACAGCTGTATTTTCTGTGTTCAATAACATAACACTCACTTCTATGATTGCTAATCCTGATTTATTGACATATGCCATCCATTCTACAAAGACCCAAGTTATATTAATTATACCAGTAAAGCTATTAGTACTGTACAACAATACAGTGTGACTATTTTTATATAATATTTGCTCTAAATTTGACTTACCTTCAATGAAGATGAAAAAATAGTATATTCATTCCCTTATTCACACATTGTTTGAACTGAAAAATGGCGTCTCAACCACAGATAGAAAATTGTGGAGTAGGCCTGGTCGTCATGACATCAGACGTACAGCGTCACGGGAAACCCAAGCCATAATTGATGCAGGTTCGCTTAAATGAGAATAGCAGGAGGTTACATGTGTATTGAGGGAACAACGCATAACAACAAGTTAATAGGCTATACTCCACAAATGTAGACTGCCTCCACTAAAGCAGAAATCTTAATGAAACTCACTCAGAACCTTACGTAACTTCAAATACTGCTGAAATACACTTTTCAGAGTGATATGAGCCGAAAGTATGCAGCACTAGGTTATGATTTACTACATTTTCATCATAGACTCCTTCCCTTGCTGTGTGACTTTTCTCTCCTTCCTTTTAGTCCAGAGGTGGTCTGAGATTTCTGCCAAAACTTAAGAATACTGCTGAATGAGATAAGAAATGTCAAAAAGCAAATGTGGAAAAGTGTGCCTGAAAAGATTAGAGTACAGTCCTAATGATGAAGAGAAATGAGAAGGGAAAAGTTATGAATATTTTCATATCCAGTTGAGTTTTAAATGTCAACTTATTTTCCTATATATGTTCTGCAACTATAGGTGTATTTGATAATGATTTCTCTATGAAGCTGAGCAGCTTAATAAACTTCAAACACTACATGCTTTTCACATAAAATGAACCAGCGTGAGGTAGGATGAAAGCCAGAGATATTGTATTCACCATGAATGTGTAACTCCCCTGGGTAAAAAGGTTTTAATTGCTATCCTGTTCATTAAAAGCTTGTCATAATAATTACTGTCTCAACAGCCTGGATGTGATTGCAAAACCATAAATATTCGGAGGGACTTTATCTCTAAATTACCCGGTGGGGTAATTTTACTGAGGTTTTACTGTTGGAAAAAAAAAACATCACAAACTATTAAATTAAATATGACAGTGAAGAAAAATGCACTAAAAGCCTAATCAAAAATGTAGGTATTCACAACACTGAATAAGTGTGTAACTCTAACCACATATACACGTTTGTGTGTTGATCTCTTTAGCTCTTTGTCCAAAAAAAATGGGTCATTTAAATAATTTATTCATCAAACCTCTCTGAGATAACATGTAAAATATGCAGGTAGAATTATTAAAGTATTATTAGCTGCATGCACTGTGCACTCTCCATTTAGTTCATTAGGGTGGCATTTATAGGGTTAAAGCTCTGATCAGAGGTTTGGTTGAAAAGATTAACGGGTAGTGTGACAAGTTTACAGATTCAGACCTCCATGAGCGAGCTCAAAGCCTGACCAGAGGCTTGTTATCACAGAGTGAGATTAGTGGGTTAGTGAGAGAGTTTTTGGTTCAATCTTGAAGTCTGGCACATCAGAGCTGTGTTTAAACTGGAGGCCATCGTGTGCTCAGCTGTACTAAAGCAAGAAATGTAGAGGAGGAGTAGATTTTAAGTGTCATTTTCAGGCTAACAAAAAGTGATTATTTACTGTCAGAGCCTCAGTGATTAGCTGATTAATTGATGAATGGATGAATAAATTGATAGGCTGCCCCAATAGCATAATGGAAAAGATGCTTATCACATCAGCGCGACATCACTTCGATTCCAGTTCCTGTTTCTCTACACTTTAACCATCGAACTAAGGCAAAAAAAAAAAAAACGCCTTAGAAATGTCCTAATATTTCATAAAGGGCCATGCAGGTACAGGTTTTTTTCATACTCATTTTTTATTGTTTTTTTAGGTAAAGGTTACAGTACGACAGTACCTGTACGCATAACATGCAGGTACAGGTTTTTAATGCAGGCTAATGGAATACCTGTTTTAAGATACTTGAAAATCCTCCACACAGTGAATAATTATTAGTCTACCATATTTATTTCCTCACAAAATTTGTTAAATAACCTTGTTAAATTCTCAAAAACCACATTACCTCATTATGCCGCCTTCTCCACCTCGCTGTGAGTTTGTAGGTAATTACTGTAATACCACAGTAGCAGTTTTGAGTTGTTTGAATTTCAGCTGGTATAAATCGTATTTAGACAGTCACACCCACATTTAAGAGATCTAATCACATCTGTCAGATCTGGTTCATAAACTCTGTCAATATATATTCAGTTTCACTCAGAATGTGACTTTGACTTTACACGTTGAAGAATTGCTAAATAGGTAGACAGTTGTCCCTTTATGGCTCAGGTTATTTTTTTACTTGTAATTATTGTTGAAATAGAAAAAAATAAAAAATGCAGATATTGCAGAGACCTTTTCTATTCAATGGCAGCAAAATCAAATTCCAGTCTAGACCTTCAGTAGTTTTCTCCTTCAAAAAACATTTGCAAAGCCTTTTTTCTCAAATGGCCAAGTCTTTGTTCATGGCTTGTGTGTGTGTGTGTGTGTGTGNTGTGTGTGTGTGTGTGTGTGCATGTGTGCGTGTGTGTGCATGTGTGCGTGTGTGTGTGTGTGCGTGTGTGTGTGTGTCCTTGTGCACACTAATAAATTCAACTGCTTCACTCTGAGNTCTCTCTCTCTCTCTCTCTCTCTCTCTCTCTCTCTCTCTCTCTCTCTCTCTCTCTCTCTCTCTCTGCCTCCACAAGCTGTGATACTATGTTTATATTTTATGTGTACAGTATTTAATTTGTCTTATTATACCATCATCTCCTTTCAGTTTTCTATGACAATTAAATGTTTTAATCATGACACATGACACAAAGATTATAATATCCTAATTTCACGTGTTACATTTTGAGCAATATCCTTGTAGTTTTTCACACAACAATCTACAATAGTCACTTTATTATCATATCTCATATTAGACATGTAACTGAAATCTCACCCCTGAACTGCCCTAGTGAGCTTGCAGTATGTACCAGGTGCCGCCCAGAAGCTGACTACTGCTGTCTGAGTAAATTGGAGGCTGAGTACACGCTGATAGCAGCCGCAAACTAGATGCAAACCTCAGCGCACCTTTGCAAAACACAATTTTCTCACTGAATCAGGCCCTGTGTTAAGAGTAATGCTCTCTTCGCTTTCTAACAACAGCAAGATCCTCACTGTCCCTGGAGTATGTCTTCAATTTAACAAAGCTCCATTTTTTTTTTTTTTTGCATCTTTCCACCCTGGGCTTGGAATAATTTAACAGTCTAACTTTATTAGCAATCAATGCCTTTCACACTTTGCGACAATCACAGCCTGCTCCATGAAGAATCAGTCCGTTTTAAATTGTCACGCTCTCTCCCACCTTTCCCTTTCAAGTCGTATCTTACTGTGCAGTGTGGGCATGTTGTGAATCAATCTTGTATGTGTGAAGTTCTCTCTTATAAAAAGAGGCATGTAACTTCATGAATAAAAGATTTGTTAATGACTATATTAATCCCTGATATTCGTCAGTAGTTCAAGTAGTGTGGATTCTCCCGTTAATTTACTGAGTCTTAAATAACCAACAATATTAAGTCATTTATACTGTGACTATCAGTTTATTGCTAAGTTTTTAAATGTTTAAATTTGAGTGCACGATCCTTTTAAGCAGTAAGTAGATAGTACTAATGAAATCCACACAGACCACACAATTTTTTAAAGGCTTACAAATCCATAAGTCTAGACAACTAACAAGCAGACAGGCTAAAGCAAACTCATAACATCAGTTTTATTGATTTTTATTATGTTCCTCTTCGGTGTGTATCTTTCTTCTGTATATCATCACTAATCTCCTCTCATTGATTTGTCTAGATGGATGTCAGAGGAATGGGAGCACTGTACCAAAACCTGCGGCAGCCTGGGTTTTCAGATCCGTACCGTTCGCTGCGTCCAGTATCTCCAGGAAAACACCAACCGCTCCGTCCACAGCAAATACTGCAGCGGAGAGAAACCAGAGAGTCGGAGACCCTGCAACAGAGTCCCCTGTCCTGCTCAGTGGCGGACTGGAGCTTGGTCAGAGGTAAAACATACAGTAGATCAAAAGGCTCCAGTTTGGGGTAGCTAATCATTTTTTTATGTGGATCTCAAAGCCAAATATCCATCTTCTATCTTTCTTTTCCAATTAACTTATGTCACCTTTCTCTATCAGCTAATTGCTTTCCTGTAGATTTGTGTTGATACAGCAATGGTTTTGAATTACATGATATATGAGTGTAATTTCTGACCTGAGCAAGTTCATGTACAGTATAAAAATAACACATGAAGCATCTGTGATATTTAATTTAGAACACTGTCACATCTCATCTGGTAACACGCCAGCTTTAGGTCTGCTCTAACACAAAATGAGACCTTTAAAACCATGGAGAAAAAAAATCCAATAAGTCCAGCATAGTGGTGAAGCCCAGATAAGAGCTAATATGATGCAGCTCTTCATATCAGCAGTTAATTTATGTGAGTTGGATTCAGACTTTGGTCTTTGTCCATGTTTGGAATATGTATAAGTATGCATATAGGTATATTAGAATATAGGTATATGTTTGAGTACTAAGTAATAACTGCAGTGTGATAGAAAAATAACTGGAGTTTGATTAAAGTTGCTAAATTTTATTGTAGTGCTGTAGCTTTGTTAATTTATCATTTTTATTTAAATAGGGACAATGCACAATAAACGCTAACTTTGTGTGAAACAAGGAGAGATGCATTGCACCAGGCTTTAGCGAAATGCTATTTTCCACCCTAGGCAGGTTGATGGCACAGTACAAGAATTTAAAAGTGACTATATTTCATATAGTCACAGTTGGTTATGTCAGCAGGTGATGTCAAACAGGTGTACAAGCAGTCAGGACGGGGTCGTACAGATTCAAAGATCAACCAGAGATCAGGGGCTTGTTTGCTTCTCATGCTGTGATCACATGGAAATAGTAGAAATAGTCTGAAAATACTACACACACATATGAAATAATGAACAACAACATCACCGCTAGGTTCAAAATGATAAATAAATAATTACAGCCACCTAATGGCAAATTGCCACAAAGAAATACATTTGCATATATGCATATTTATTTATTACTCAAAAACTCGTGTCACACAAGGGTCACACATGTGGACTATAAATGATCAAGTAACACTTAAACATGCTCTACCCTTCCCAAAACCCCAAATTTATACCTTATTAACACAGCTCAGGAACTTGATGACTACCAGTCATCAACATAGTTAACATAACCATTCCTTTGGAGACACACAGAGGTTTGTGTGTTTCTAAAGGCAGTGGGTTAGTGGTCATACATCCACTCAGACCTTGTATCTTACTTTGACATGGACCAAAGCGAGGAAATAGCACATAGCACATTGCATGAGACAGCACAGTTATGAGTTCTTCTTCTTCTTCTTCT
>JANJYP010047857.1:0-28659 GCA_024605115.1 Rastrelliger brachysoma | reverse complement strand
TTTTTTTTTTTTTTTTTAAACACAAAAAAGTTAGAAAACACAATGAAAGATGTAGTGTGTGGTGGAGCTTATTCAATATTACAAACAACCTCCTTATAGAATGTACGGTAAGCTGCTATTTGTCTTTGCGTGCCATGAAGGCTTATTGCGGCAACAGCTACTCACATAATACAGTTTGTTGAGACNTTTTTTTTTTTTTTTTTTTTTTTTTTTTTTTTTTTTGGTGCTTGATTTATAACTAGTGTTGAAAGGTTGAAAGTACTTGAAAGCACTTGAATTTTTGATATACAGAGGTGCTTGAAAGTGTTTGGATTTAAGCAGCTGGGGCCTCTTGTATTCCGTTTTTAATGTAACGGCTAGCCATCGTGCTAATGCAGCTGCTCGTTTATTTTCTAATCAGCTGAGCTCACCCCATTTAAATCAAGCCCGACACCACACGATCATAATTAACCTCAGGAACAGGGAACAAAGCGAAAGAAAGCAGAGTCGACTAAATCACAGTACACACTAGCTTTCAATGACAAAGATTCTGATGCACGTAGATTGTAAAAATATACGTGAAGGATCCGGATGCAGCTTCAGGTGTCACTGACCTGAGCGATCACGGAGACACTGAATAAGAAGGAAAGAAGAAGAGAAAGTCACACAGCACGCCCGCTGTTTTACAAAAGAACCGACACAAACACACCCTGTTATATTCCTCATGTTGCACTTTTAATGAGAGTCTTGTATTTGGATCTTATCTGCAGTATAGGAGTGTTGTATGTCGACATCTTTGGGAATTATTGGAGCTTAATTTTGAAATTGTTTGTCATTCACGTTGATGGTTCACACACACACACACACACACACACACACACACACACAATATTCTGGGTTTTTGATGCATATTTAACACCTCATCAGTTATTGTTAACTTATGTATCAGCTGATTGATTATATTCATATATATATTTTTATGTCAAACAGTTGTATTAATACATTTCTTTAGATTTTCCATTATAACCCAGTATGAAAGCACCAGTAACAGACGGGGAATGTTATTGTTACACTGCCTGTGGCCTGTTAGTATGTAGTTTGATCACTTGATGTAATCTCAAACACAGCGCCGTGCGATTTCAGTCGGAGCAGAGATCTAATCAGGCCAAAACAAGTGAAAAACGTGTGTGTGAGAGAGTTTGTGTGTGTGTTTGTGAGAGAGAGAGAGATTGTGCGCAGGACCTTTTTAAGATCTCTGGCTTCAGTAACTAGTCAGTCTGCAGATTTAGCAACATCAGATACAGATCTGCTTACTCATATACACACACACACACACTTTACCTGACTAGAATGGTGTGTGTGTGTGTGTGTGTGTGTGTGTGTGCACTTGTGGACAGCAGTGACACCTGATCTCTGTTCTGCACAGCCGCTTTATTTTTGGATGACCCCCTGTAAACCGTCTCCTCTCTGCTGGCTCTTAACGCGGCCTCCTCCTTTTTTTTTTTTTTCTCCTCCACAGATCGCGAGGGAGCACGGCATTAGGTTTTTTGAGACGAGTGCTAAGGCTAACATCAACATCGAGAAGGCTTTCCTCACGTTAGCAGAAGACATCCTCAGAAAGGTCAGTGTGTACAATGTGTATTTATACTCCTTTATTAACTCCTTTTATACAAGTAGTTTCTACTAGTTTATGCTATACTACATCAATTGACACTAGTTTAAGTACATTCATGTTACACTAATTTCTAATAGTACATTTACACTACATTATTTAATATTTACTAATGTACTATAGTTTTAATGAGTAACAAAGCTAATCATTGGTTGCAGCTCTGTATATACGTTTTCCACATTTCTCCATCATTTGTGGCTTCAACCGATGTTCTTTGAATTACGTCAGCTTGTTGCACCCTCTCCTGCAAAAGTTTGGACAGTAGAACTAGCGCCACCAGCTGTTTATTTTAATTAATTCAACTCCGAAGATTCATGTTTTTTCTTTGATTATCTGGACAGTTGGGTTACTTTTTTTTTTTTTTAATTTTAGGTGAACAAACACTAAATAATAAAAAAATTTAGATGCCAATTCATTGTACTGAAACATGATTTTATTGACAGTTTTTTTTTTTTAATATTAAATACAGAATACACAGTTCTATTGTGCTTTACTTGTATTTTAACCAATAAATTAATCAATATAAAAAAAATCATGAGTTGACAGACAGCTGACATATGATCTATTACATTAAGCTGCTTGATTAAGACTCACTTATGGGTCTGTCTTGTGATTCCTGATTGCCTCTGTAAAGTCTGCATTCCCTTTATACCAGTGAAATTTAAGAACCAGGCTCCAGGTCTGTTGAAATTTACATTTCTGTCTGTACCCTCGGATGGAAACTTGGCTACAGGAGGAGGAGGGCTCGTTTAGTAACAATAAACACCTGAGGTGACACACACTCAGTGTATCATCGGTTTCCGCTAATCCACATTTTTCTGTGTGTGTGTGTGTGTGTGTGTGTGTGTGTGTGTGTGTGTGTGCATCAACAGACGCCTGTAAAAGAGCCCAACAGTGAAAATGTCGACATCAGCAGCGGAGGCGGAGTCACAGGCTGGAAGAGCAAGTGCTGCAGTTGAACAACTCCTCTGTTTCACTCACACTAACGCACACAAACACAAAAAAACACACATATTCTCTCTCTAACTGCTCTAACTCTAACTCTCTCGCCCTCTAACCTGTCTCATGAGTTTTTTCTTGCACACTGACACTCTGTCTCTTTATCAGAATAAAAAAAACAATAAACCACTTCACTCGTCTAATCCCCCCCTCCACCCTTCCCCACCCCTCCCACTCCCACCCACCACCTCCTTTTTCCCACCCTTCCCACCCCATATTCCTCCCCTCCACCCTCCATCTGATGATCATTTTTATTTCTGATAAAAACAGAAATCCAGTCATGTTTCTCGTCATTTGTTTTAAAAGGTTGTTTAAAAAGGAAAAAAAAAAAAAAGAGTGAAAAGACAAGCTCATATTTTTAATATTTTCTTTGCCTGAGCTCACCTGGTTGGACACCCCCTCTCCCCCTTCCTCACTTCCCTCTCCCTTTCTCTCTCTCTCTCTGTCTCTCTCTCAACTCCTCCCTGACCCCCCCCAAACTCCCCTCTCCACCCACGGCACTCACTTTCAGTCGAGGAAGTCTAAAAAAAATAAAATAAAATCAGACAAAAAAGAGAAAATGTAGGATTAACATTTTGTACACTTTAGTGGGGATTTTCTGTTGTCTAACCGTATTTGATCATTTACAATTTGTTATTATCAAGTGACAGAGGCGTGGCTAGCTCCTTTTGTATGTGGGGGTTTATTTTGTCCTGTGCCTTATATGGAAGACAGGGGCGGGGCTGTGTGATGGGCGGAGCCACATCCACCCAATCAAATTACAGTTTAATATTCTTTCGGCGGCGGCTCCGCATGTGTCTCTCTCTCTCTTATCTCTATCTCTCTCTCTCTCTCTCTCTCGGAGCCGAGCCGAAGCAGAAGCGTTTGAATTTCTCCTCCAGCCAAGAGAACGGCATTATATGTCCTGTTTATTGATGTTTTTGTTTTTATCTGTATGATTTTTTTTTTCTCCCCTTATTTTTGGGTTGTATTTTTTTTTTCTTTTTTTTTTTTTTTTCTCCTTGCATGCAGATTTCTTTGGGTTGGAAACGTTTCTGTAACGTTGTGTAACGTTTGCCACTGGGTAACTGTGGGCGGGAGGTACAGAAGTTCTCTTTGGAAATTCAAACAATTTTGCAGATCCATTAAAAATAAGCTTGTTTAAGTTAACTTGTTTTGTCCTCAATGCTCTGATGTCTCTTCAAATACTGATAGTTAGAAGTGAGAAACATGGTGCCAAAAAAAAAATCGCTGAGTTATGTGAGAGTGACCCATGTGTGAATTTCCCAGTTAACCTGAACGCAACGTGTCTTGACTGGTTTTAACACTCACAGGTGTTTAGTAGGAAGCTGACAGAGCTAGTTCTGATAAATGTTAGTGTTATGCATGTCTGTTTTTTTTTTTTTTTTTCCTCCAGTTCTCACACACAAAGGTGGTGACTGCACACGTCATATTCCACATAGAGACACAATGGGCAAATTTAGGGGAAGCATGCCAGGTTGAAATTAAGCAGAATTTTCCTTTAACTCAGTTCCTGACTACAGTTTAATTTGTCCCTATAGGGCAATATTATGGCAGCTCAGTATTCACATCAACAGATACAGGAGATTAAAAAAAAGAACATAGTGTCAGTCACAGTTGAAAACAATTAAAGTTTTTTTTTTTTTTAAATTTGGAACTTAAAAACACATACAAAGCAAAAAAAAAAAAAGATTAATAGATGTTGGGCACACCTTTCCTCAAAAATGTGTTTCTGGTGTTGGGAGATATATTGAACTTTGACCCACACTTGTTTCCTAATGGAGGGGGAGGAGGAGGAGGGGGAGCGGGGGTCTCAGATTAAAGGAATTGCTGCATAGAGAACAGATGTGTCACAAAGAAGAAACCCTCACACACCTCATGGTTGGCATGTAGCAGTGTCCTTGGGCAAGACACTCATATTTCCTCCTCAGTAATCTAGTAGCACCTTGCACGGTGGAGGAGACATATGTTAACACTGACATAAAGCGACACTGACACCCTGATATACATAAACACTAGTATCACAGCAGATACGTATTCTCCTATTTTAGTCATATGAATATGAATACAGTTTTGCACAGTGGTTCCCTGGACTCCTAATTTTCTCTTTGCACAATATATAATGGTATAATCTATTGTAAATGTCTTATATTATCCTCAATTACTGACATAAGTGCCAAATGAGATGTTATAATATATTTGCTCTTATTCAGACTGATTTGGAATAACATGTTCAGGTCTGGGGCTATTTGCTTTGCCTACAGTTTAGATTTCTGCAAAGTAAATGGAAAACCAAGAGAAAAATGAGTCAACTCCAGCTCGCACAGTCTCCTGACAGCCTCGACAAAACTACTGGAAAAACAACAACCTGCTTCTGGAAAATCTCATATCTGAATGAAATTATCTCAAATTACACCTCTTCCTGGATCACAATTGCACACTACAGTTGAGTGATTAAAGGTATTTGAATTACCGGCAGTCAAGACTAAAATTGCTCTTTTATTTTTTTTATATGTGGTTTGAGGGGATACTTTAGCTCCCCTGTTGTTCACATCTGGAGAAAAGTTTAGAGTCTAACGAACAATCGTCTTCTTGTGAGAATAAAACACTGAAGTAAGTTCATCCCTTGTGCACCGGCTCTTAAAATAGTGCACGACCAACAGTACCTATAAGTATTTATAGTATTGGTATTAATATTAACAAGAGGGCACATGGAACTGGGTCACTCAGTTGTTTTTTTTGTCTTTGGCGCCCTCTGGTGGCTAAATATCACCACTGCAGCATAATTTTCACACCATCCTGTAAACAAGGGATCCCACTAATTGCTGCAGCCTGGAGGACATGGACATCCACATCCAAGTGCTGTCACGTAACGCTGGGTAGCGACGCACTCGACGTAATAGGCAGTTTTATATATTCGTATATATCTAGAATACTATTTGACATATTTCGTTAAATATGTTGTATCCTAGTTATTATTGACATTCTTCTTCTGTGTTTTATGGCAGCTGGCATCCAATTTGTAGCATTGCTGCTCAGTATTATAGAAAAATAATTCAAATTTTTTACCACAACTGTCTTTTACTCTGAAATCTGACAACTATTCCTAAAGTGGCCCAAAAATGAAAAAAAAAAGAAATATAAATGATGGTAGCAGGTTTTCTTTTTATTTTATTAGAATCATCCTTCACCCAGACTAGTTTCTCATTGGTCTCCCTGTACTTCCCATCTCTGCAGAGACGTTCAAAGCCCTTTTAAAATGCCATTTAGCTTCTTGTTTACCTCCCTCACCCAGGCCCTTTTTACCCATTAACTCCAGTCTGGCCCACTGTATAGAAGCCTTAATGGTTCCTGACTTCCTCTATTACTCAGGTCACCGTGCTCCTGTGAACACTCAAACCTGTACAAGCAGTTTTATACTCTTCCTCTGATGTGTGTCCTGCTATGAGTCATTACAGAGGTCTCCAGAGGCTTCCTCAGACATCCTGGCTTGGGCTTTTTTTATTTTTTATTTTAGATGTGTTGTGTGCCGTGTGAATTGTGTACACACCTTCCAATCATTTCAATTTGTCACAGGTGGACTTCAGTCAAGTTCCAGACACACAGCAGAAGAGTCAGCTGAAGGTTTCTGAAGCCATGTATGTTTTAAGGTATCGCCACACTCTAACACACCTGTTTCTAATTATTAGCTCGTTATCAAGCAGCTGAAGCTCATCAGAGGCCCTGATAACGAGCTCATTATTGAAATCAGGTGTGTTGAAGTGTGGAGTTATCTAAAACATGTAGGACTATTATTGATGAGAGATTTATAATAAACCCCTAAATACTTATTTTCACATTATCAAATTAAGATTAGGATGATCATTATTTTATCAATTTAAATCTACAACACAATAAAGTGTGAAGAAGTGAAGGTATGAATACTTCCTGAACCCACTGTAAGAAATAAGCTGATCTATATTTAAACCCAGGATGAAACCATCTACTTTTTCTAGGATGACAGTACTAACAACAGGACACGATTGGTGTGCATGTACAACATGTCTTCTTCTTTACATTCTTTATTTATTTATCACTCTTCCCTGTACCAAACCTCTCGGAGCAACAACAACACAACAACAACAACAACGTACACAAAAATAAAATTCTCTCACTTAACATGACAACGCAAAACCAGTGCAGGACGCCAGTGGTCACCATTAAGTCTACATTCAGAGAGCTTTCCTAACACGCACAGTCGCTCACACGCACAAACACGCACACATGCACGCACAAAGTACAGCGGGTTACAAAAATGTATCACACAGAAGTCCATTAATCCAGTTTTTTTACTTTCAGTAAGCAAAAAAAAAAAAAATGGAAAAACAGTAAGCTGTAGTGTTCCTAAAAGACAGGAAATAAGAAAATAACTCTGAAGGAAGGTCCGTACACACAATGTAGAGTACTTTAGCATCAAGTGGTTAGGAGCCTAAAAAGCAAGGCGTTTGTCATTGATAGTGTAAAAGCCAAGAAAAGCTAGTTTCATGGTCTCGTGAACATTATCTTCTAAGTAAATGTTCTATTTAGTGCTTTGGTTGAGACGAGCAGAAAAAGTCGGGTCTATTAAGAGTCCTGTGAGTTAGTGTCGTGGGGGTTATTTTTAGATGCTTGAGAGACACAAAGTACACAACATATTAACAGAAGGCAGCAGAGGACACTGAAGAGGGCCTGCCCTAAAAAAAAAAAAAAAACTGCGACAGGGAAGAGAACAATATTTACATCAACTCTATACATCTTAATTTATAAATACATTTTTAGGTATAAATTAGAAAAATAAAATGACCAAAAAAAAAAAAAAAATAGCTACTGTAGTTCAATCAGCTACATCTACTCTCATTTTAAAATGCCAGTCTGATTATTTACCCTCTATATATTTGGTGAAAGATTAAAAAAAAAAAAAAAAGGCACAGCAATGAATAATTAGAGCAATTTATCTCTGCAAATTTCTAAAGGAGTCACGTCACTATTAAAAAAAAAAAATCCCCATCGCAACAGACATTAAAATATAAATTAAAGACGATTTTGTTTGTTTTTTTTAACGATAAATGAGAAAATTCCCGCACTCGAAGAAAAAAAACAAAACAAAAAAACAGCATCTACACGCTACCGTCACCGCTTACAGTTTCTTCAATAAATTAAGGCTTTAAAAAGGGGGCGGGGTTTCTGCAAAGAGCTTTCTGTTCCTGTCGGATGATGGTCAGGCAGCGTGGAGTCGAACAGTGACTCAGCAGATCCAGATGAGTCGTATGTAGACGTTTTAGAAGTAGTTAGTAGTAGTAGCAGTAGTAGTACTAGTAGTAGTAGTAAAGGCGTTTGCTGATATGTTTCATGTTTTAAAAAGCGCGTTGTGTACATGTTTGGAGCTTGTTCGGACGCTTCGTAGCTAACCGTTACTCGTTATATGAAAATAGCTACTCATCGTTGTTCAGCTCTGGATCAGCAGCACAGATGTTATTGTTGTAATTAAGCAAGACGATGATTATAAAAATGTGTTGATCAGCAGTCTGGATTTTGTATTTATGAGCTGAGATGATATCACTGGGTTTTTTTTGTGCTCGTTCCACTGACAGCAGAAAAACACACTAAATATGTAAATGAGAGCAATTATAGAGTGAATCTGGCTCTTTGAGGAGAGAGGAGGAGAGGTTTCTGTTTCTTCTGTTAGACAATTATACCATTAGATACTGACTATTACAGTAATCGCTAGCTATTTGGGTAATTAGTCATTCTGAGTTGATTTTGTCTCAACTTTCTCGTTTCTATGACAGCGAACAGTAAATTTGATGATGTCATGTTGGATTTTGAAAGCAGCAATTGACATTTTTACCTCTAATAAAAATCATTAGTTGCAGCCTTGTCATAAATCATGTTTCATTACATAGTAAAAACAAGCCTTTATGTGCAGTCATTAGTGTATGTGAAGCTGCTCTGGTTAAAGTCAGGGCAGCTCAGCGTTGACGTCGTTGGATCTGGAATCCTGCAGAGCGCTCCGACCGCTCCTACAAACATCCTTTCTTTCCTATGTTGGTGTTTTTAAAATGCTGATCGCCCCCCCACCCTCCCTTCACACACAAAAAAACACCATGCGTGAGCTCCTTATGTACAAAAAGCGTGAGCCTCGGCTGCTAGCTGATGCTGCTGCTACACGTACACCAGGTCTCTGCCCTGTGCCCCCTGACCTCCGGCCGCCTCCTCCTGCGCCTGCTGGCCCTCGCCGTCCGCCTCGTCCTCGTTGTAGCCCTCATACTCGATGGGCTTGGGGCAGCTGTACGGGTGCCCGTTGTCGTCGAAGAATCGTCGGAAGGTGAACTCGTAGAAGGCGTGCTCTGGGTGCTTGCCGTTGCGGAACCAGCCATTGAGAGTGTCATTGAGGTTGTCCTCGCCGTCGCTGTCGCTGCTCCACAGCTTGTCCGGATCCACGGGGTCGAAGTTGGACGTGTCCGTGGAGTGGGCGATGGTGGGGACGTAGGGCGCCTCCTGTTGCCTCAGGTCGCTGGAGAAGTCGATGCTCTTGAAGAAAGGGTGGGCTTTGATCTCGTCCGTGCCGTTTTTACCCAGGCGGTCCTCGGGGCCGCGGCACAGTTTAACGATGAGGTCCGACGCCTCCGGGCTGAGCTTGGCCGGCGGGGGAATGTGCAGCGTGCTTTTCCAGTTTATCACCTGGTTTCGACACAAGACAAAAAAAATATATAATAAAAACACATCAGAAACAAACAATGAACCCTGAGGATGCCAAACATTTGACCGCGGCTGTCTCGCATACCTTCAGCTGAGTTTCCAGGGGAGTGGTTGCTAAGAAAGGAGGCTGTCCCACAACCATCTCGTACAAGATGACACCAACACTCCACCAATCACACAGCTGGGTGTATCCTAGAGACAAGCAGACATTTCAGACGAGCTTATTCTACACTATTTTACCATAAACACCAATTCATAGAGCAGAACACAGCCTGTGATATCCTCTGTAATGTTGGCCTGCTGTACCTGTACGCAGCAGCACTTCTGGTGCGATGTAGTTGGGCGTTCCCACCAGAGAGTGAGCCAAGCAGCGCTGGTGTTGCCTGGCCTTCCGTCTCTCCAGAGGCTTCAGACGGTCTGTGCAGCGGCAGTTGGCTGGATCCTCCCATTCCTTACTGAAGTCCATGCTGTCCTGCCTCACATGGTCCCCTGGGAAATACATCACAGCAACACAATGCTCATTAAATGTTCATACTGATCACAGCCACAGGACACTCACTAAACTGACTCAAACTGTGATACGTTTTTTTGTTTGTTTGGTTTTTTTTTTTGAACTTGAGAGTGAAATATCTAAATGCTGATTCACATACTAACAAATTTATTATTGGCTGGAAACCAGATTACACTTAAAGTAGCTCTGTGCCAGCGATTTTAAGACAGTGATTAAATAATGAAACTATTATTTGGAGTATCATTTATAATTTTAGCCCTGGGGTTGCTCGTTTTAATTACACAAAAGTGCAAAAGACCTTTAAACATATTCAGTTTACTCTCAAAAATAAATAAATAAAATCCTCCTGTTTTAAATTGTGAAACCATGCATGTGCATGTTTGTCATTACTGTTACTATCGTTATTGGAATTAAAGGATTATGGGAATAGTTTCCTTCCATTAATCATCTTTGTCATGTAAACTTTCTGGTCTCTTTTTAAACATGAAGCTGGTGACCTACATACCAACTGTGTACTGTTTGACAGATGAATTCAATACAGTACACACACCTCAAGGCTTTAAGCCTACATGACACTCTACTCAACACTTACACAGTTACAGCAGTCAGGACAGTATTTGTGCTAAGAGAAGAAAATTTAGTTTAATTGGCCCAAAAATGAACTATCCACAAATTAATTCATGATGATGATGATGATGATAATAATATCTGTTTTATTATATTATATTATGGATGCAGCTAATAATAAAATCAATAGCTGCAGCCATAAAAAAAAACATATTGTGCTTTATGCTGAGTCATTGTGCTTCATTCTTTCCTCTCAGCCATTGTTTTAGTAGAGGATGTTATGAGACTTTAAAACATCTACTGTAGATTAAAGGGTGACTGTCAGAGTTATTAAGACACTGATACTCACCACTCTGGTAATATTTGGAGTCGTGCGTCCAGCGGAAGCCGGTGCAGAGTCCGAAGTCGGTCAGTTTAATGTGTCCGTCTCTGTCTATGAGGATGTTGTCTGGCTTGATGTCTCTGTGAATGAAACCCATCTTGTGGACGCTCTCCACGGCGCAGGTGAGCTCAGCGATGTAGAACTGAGCCAGCTCCTCTTTGAAGATGCCGAGCCGGATGAGGAGGCTCATCATGTCTCCTCCTGGGATGTACTCCATGACGAAGTACAGGTTGTCCCTGTCCTGGAAGGAATAGTAGAGACGCACCACCCACTCGTTGTCGGCCTCGGCCAGGATGTCCCTCTCTGCCTTGACGTGGGCCACCTGGTTCCTCAGCAGGACGTCCTTCTTACGGAGCGTCTTCATGGCGTACAGCGCTCCGGTGTCCTCTTTCCTGGCCAGGCACACCTCGCCGAAAGCTCCGATCCCGAGGGTCTTGATCCGTTTGAACATGGATTTATCCATCTTGGCTCGCTTTAGCCGGATGTAGTTGGACTCTTTCTGGCAGAGCATCATACGCATCTGCTCCTGAGCTTCTGAAGACAGACCCACCTGAGCCCCGGACACAATCAGAAGTGATTAAACGAACTACATACACATACACACACACACGCACGTCTATTCCTGGTTAGATATTAACTGACATTAAGAAAAACAACTCATGAAAACCAGTGCAAAATACAACCAAAATAAACCATAAATACACACACACTGTCCCAGTTTCATTTTAGTGTAAAATAAAATGCGCAAGCAGTGTCGTCATGATCGGTGAGATGAACGACATGGAGTGGCATGCGTTTTCCAACATGCTTTCATTTGATGTAAAATACAAAAAACACAGGCTCTCAAACAACAGCTTACTTGAATAACTTGATGTGTGCATGCGTGTGTATCACAGGACAGCAGAGATACTTTTACCTTTTTTTTTTTTAGATCAGCTGTTAGTGACAGCAAGGAGAGAAAGGAAGAGAGAAAGAGAAAGCTGAGAAAAATATAAAAGCAGCTTGGAAAAAAAATGCATTTCAGACATAGACAATATATTGAAGATAGTAAAAAAGTGGGAAAAAAGGTTTGGAAAAGAAGTGAAAGGTAAATATTTAAATAGTATCCTCTAACTGTATTGACTTATTGATTACTGATTGTGTTTCTGTACGATTCCTCACCCTCTGCATCTCGCTCTCCAGCTGTTTCCTCCGTCTGATCCTCTGCTGGTGGTTCTTCAGGATGTTCTCCACGTGTTGCTCCATGAAGAACTTGAAGGCCTGCGGGGAGTACAGAGCCACCCTGCCGGACTCGCCCCTCCTCTCCTCGTCTTTCTTGTTGCGCCTCACGGGAACGGGCGACGTCGTGATCTGCTTCTTCTCCTTCTCCGTGGGCGCTGTGCCGTCTGGTGTCTCTGCCGCCTTCTCTCGCGCATTATCTCCACCTGTTTCCTCTTCAGTGGGCTCCTCCCTCCGGTTAACTCCTGCGTCGTACGCTGGTGGGGAAGGTCCTGCTTGCTGTTGTTGACGGAGGCGCTTGGGGTACGGTGGTGGAGGCCCCTGGTAGCTTGGTGCTTCTACTACTGGCATCTGAGGGATGGGGCCGGGAGGTTCCGGGTAGGCGGGTGCGGCTTGAGGCGGCGGGGGCTGCTGCATCCACGGCGGGTGTGTGGGGGCGACGGCGGTGTGCAGCTCGGGTTTCTGGACGCGCATGCTTTTGACCGGCTGCAGAATGGGGGCCTGCGTGATGGCGGTGACGGTGGTGGCGGAGGGCTGTGAGTTGGCCGGATGCGCCTGTCTACCGTTCAGCTGGTGGTTGTTGAAGGAGTTGGAGCGCACCGGCATGTTGTGCTGCCACGACGGGGACAGGTCCTGGTTGTTGCCGTTGCCAGAGGAGGACTGAGGTTGGTTAGAGGTCCAGGACTGAGAGGGAACTATGTTGTACATATCCAGGTTGTGGCTGTTTCGGTTGGGGACCATCATAGACTGAGGGATGTTTCCCCCGTTGACGTATGACGGAGAAGATGCGGGTCCTCCGGTCTGCATCTGCTGGTCGGTGGGGCTGTGCCGGCTGCTCTGGTTGACAGGGTAAGGAGGAGGGGGTTGCCTGTTCCCCCCCGCCAAGTAGTCAGGCTGGGGAGAGCTATTCTGAGACCAGCTGGATGGAAAGTTGAACTTGCTCCCTCCGGAGTTTTGCATTATGATTGGCTGGTGGCCCACGGGAACGGGGCTGATCCCGCGTTGATTCTGAGGGGCGGGGGCCGGGTAGCCATCGGGCCAGGCCCCCTGGGGTACTGGAGAGATGCGGGGTACCAGATAGTCCATGTTGCCCGAGTAGCGCTTGGTCGACGGGTTGCTGTCCCAGGATGGAGCGGGGGGCATGGGGCCGCGGTTGGGTGGGGGGGTGACGCTGCGCACCTGAGGCGGCAGTGGAGGGTTGACTCTCTGGTTGTTGCCCGGGTGACCCTGGGGAAAGGCTGGAGGTGGGGGGCCGGGGCTGTCGGAGCGGTACATCATCCCATCCACCATGATGGGGCCGTGCCGAGGGGCCAAAGACTCCTTGGAGCCCTTCCAGCTCGGCCTCCGGAGCACAGCCTGCTGCATGTGAGAACCTACACACACACACACACACAAATAATGTAAACATAAACAAAACCATAAAACACTTAACCAAAGCATTTATCTATCATGACTCATCTAACAGTGGGATGAAACCAGTATTCATAACACAGTCTGTTATGAATAGAAAAGATTTAGCAGCACTACATCCTCATAACCGAAATAAGTAATACTAAATTCAACAGATCTACGTTTGGTCTTTTCCAATTTCATGATTGTGTGTAAAAATGATAAATACGCCCGCGTAAGAGCAGGGACCTGTTGCCAAATCTCAAAAGCATTTAAATAGATAAGTACGATGTGTTAAATTGTTATGAAGTGTCATAAATATTTGGATGTCTCATTAGGCTGCGTTTACTTTTTATAGCAGCTTCAGTTAATAAGAGACCTGTGACAGTTGTCAAAACACAAAAATACATCTGTTGACAATACAGCGGTTGCCAACATGGTGTAATTAACCCCCCCCCCCCCTTCGTATTATTAGCGACATCAAAAAATGAAAAGCTAACCGCCGAGCTTCCTTTAACAATAGCAGCGGTGACTCACGCCGCGTGTCGGCAGGTGTTGTCAACTCCTAAACATCCGGAAAATATTATTATGATTGAATGACTGAAATGATATAAGCCTGGACTGCAGATAAAAGGGGAGGGAGGGGTATTTCTGGATGTGGATTGTTTTCCTACCTGGGGCTTTCAGGCATGTAGTGTTGGGGTTGGAAACCATCTGTTCCCTCATGGAGTCCTGGTAGGTCACTTTACCATGGAAGTCTATAGTTGCCCCCATGCTGCGACTGCTGGTCTGTTAAAAGACAAGAAACAACACATGTCATTTAGGGGAATCTGTGTGTGACAAGATGAATAGAAGATGTAAGCATGTGATAATCACTTTGCTAAAGCAGTTCTTGAATCAAATGAATGAACTACAGCAGTAATTAATGATTTTTTTAATTTATGGCAGCACATCAGAGCAGCAATGATTTTACTATTTTCAAAATTCCACCAATCCAACTTCTCAAATTCAACCATTTCTACTTTCTTTGGACTTCTAAGACAGTAAACGTAATGTCTTTGGTTGTAGACTGTTGCTTTAGGGAACAGTGACCAACATTTTATAGACCAAACAACTAAGAATCATCATTGTTTCAACCTTACAAGTCACCTACCCATTATTCTATCAACTAATCAATTCATTGTTTTAAATCCACTATTCTGAATTAGTGAAATATGTCAATCATAATTTCTCAGAGCCTGAGATGATATCTTGCTCAGTCTACAAAACATTCAGTTTATGATATGAAACAGAAAAGTAGCAAAGTGGGAGTTCATTCTTAACAAAGCGACTAATCTTGAAGTGTCAATCAGCTGGTCGATCAATCCACAAACATCCAGAAATTACAATATCGCAGCTATCAGATCCAGCTGAGCCCTATTGCACTGCCTACTGTAACATATCATACCTCAAAACAAAATGGGAATTGAGAAACTAGTTTTATGATCTGCTCCGTCTCGTCATTCCACTTTACATACTTCTCATGTTTAAAATAATTCTCCCACACATAATTATTCTCCGTGACGGAGTTATGTGCAGAGTGACATTCCTCTGAAATCCCTCACAACAACAAACCTCTTCTGACAAATGAAACACTTGTCTCACCTCCTCGAAGCCTGCGCCTGGCTGCTCCACCTGCATGTGTTTGTTCCCGTCTGCTGAGGAGCCTGAGGTGTTGGGCTCATTGGCGAAAGGCAACAAAGACTTGCGGATCTCTTGTAAGGCCTTCTGGTAGTGGTTTTTAGGGTTGCTAGATCGCCCCTGTTGCCTCGGGTCTTCTGGGAGCATTTTCCCAGCTCCGCCAATGTCCACTTTAGGTGGGTCAGAGGGCTTGGATAGATTCCGCAAGCTATTTCTGATTTCCTGCAGCATCTGTTGACTGTTGCCGCTGTAGTTGCTGGCGGGAAATGTTTTGGGTCTCATCTGTCTGTATCCTTCGGGTTTCTCGCCCCTCTTCATGTAAGAGCATGTATGATGGCGATGAAGGGGATGAAGAGGATGACACTCAGTCCAGGGCTGCTGCAGCACAGGGGGAAGGGGGGCGGCAGAGAGGGAGGGGGGGTCTCTGGTGTGTGAATTCACATCTGCATGCTGCTGACACAAGTGTGCAACATCAATCTGTGATGAGAAAACATTCAAAGAATCTGTCATGTTACCCAACAGGTTAGACAAATGTGATGTACCAGACACCTCATACAGTAACAAATAAAAGTTGGCAACAGTAAAGCAAAATTAATACTAGTCGGGAATGGTCCACTTTATCAGTTAGAGATTTATTTTAATGTTTTTACATTTGACTTTAAGTTACATTTGGTGAACTGAGCTTTAAAGCAAAGAAACCAGCTGTAAAAAATAAATGTCACCATCACAATACAAGAGCCCGTTCACCTGTTAGCGTCATTAGCACCTGGGGCTAACAGAGATATACTTTACAGCAAAGCCCCTCGTTTTAAGTGTGTTCACGTTTAACATCGTTTGTCACATTTGACTCAAATATCTCCAACCCATAATGACCCATTGGCTGCAACCTGGAGCCTTTTTCACTTCACTTTGCATGAAACCAAGCGGCGCAGCAGAACCTCCGCGGCCTGCGTGTTAAAGGCGTCCATTTAGCAGCTACAGGCTAACCCAACAACCGTTAGCTCCGTTACACTACTCACCGCACTCTGTAGCTCACACTTCCCGACTCTCTTTTCCTATTTTGACAGCGAGAGAGAGTTCCTTGACCTTTCTCGGCAATAAGGACGCAATTTTAACTTAAAAATGTCCTTGTTGTGCCGAGCTGGCTGGCTCCTAGTCGTGTTGAATTCCTGGGATGTCTGAATGACAAGTACAACAGCAAACAAGCTGCACACAAAAGCAACGCAGCACGCATCCGGTGAAGTGTTGTTTTCACACCGCGTTAATGTTCAATATAAGCAGAGTGAACAAGAGGAATGATTGCAGCGAGAAAAACCTGTTTTGTTGTTCATTTAAGCAGCTGACTGTTGTTTTGAGATACACTTGAAAAACTGTGAACCTGTCCTTTAAAGTGAAAGAGGCATTAAGATATAATTTACACTGCAAATACTTAGTTTGACAGATTTAAATTGTTGGAAAAAATCACTACGTGAATAAGTTTTGACCTGGTTTAAATCTAAAAGGAAAAATGCAAATAGAACAGGTCATTATAAACATCACTCACCTGCTCTTCTGCATTATTTTAATCTTTTTCAGCAGCCTTCCGAATTTCTTATTTGAAACTGAACAACAAAAAAACACAGCGCTCGAGTAACTTTTACATTGAAAGCAAAGCGGAAGTGGCGCTAGATGTGGACTGTTGTGGTGAAGCGTTGCAAACTTGACATCACGTACCCGGATGCAGCTGATTTTTTTTTTTTTGCATGTTTTTCTATCAGCCTTCTAGTCACCTCTGGATCATCCATTCACCTTGTAACAGCTGGACAACAATACTTTGACTTTATATTTTTATATCAGCTGATGTCATTCAAATTTAAAGTGACATTTTAACAGGATCGTTCCCTTGAATTTCAATATCAACAAAACAGTAAAAAGAATGCATAAGACATTTGTATTAAATGCTTTTTATTCATTTATTTCCCAGCATTTTCTTTTTAATCATGTCTATAAAAAAGTACTGTTGAGCTGAAATGTGTTTGGAATGACTCACACATGATGATCTGTTAATTCAACTGTAACAAAAGTCCTCTTATAAATGTGTCTGCAACATTGTACAACAAACAAATACAAAAAAAAGCAACCCATGCCAGAACCATACATTTGAAAATAACAAATATCCAAAAGTATGGTTAAAATAATTAATTACTTGCTCTGACTGAATCTGAAAACTAATTAACTCATCTCCGTCCGCATCTTCTAAACGGGAACCTGTCTGTTAACGAAAATAGCCTCTCCGTCGGTCCCGCAGACGAGACATTGTCCGAGTACGTCCAAGCTGTTGACGGACAGCGTCTGGCTGGGCAGCATGCGAGTAGTCTCCAGACGGTTTTTACTGGAGTCTCCGCTGAGCCAGGCGCTGATTTGGGTCTGGTTCCCTCCGGCTGGGGCCACGGCACTGCGGGATAGCATACTGTTGTTCCTGCCACCTGAGGAAAACAATAAAAATTGACATTAATTTTTGTTGTTTATGTTGTTCATAGCGTGCCAGCCTGGTCATTTTTGGTTATCTGTAGCTCTCTAACTGACTCAGTGTTTTCATCGTTGCTTTGACAAACAAAAGATAACAGCTGTGGTTTTATGACCAAGTATAATACCCTCTGATCAAGAAAGAAGATACAGTATGTATAATGTGATTTTGCCGTTTTTTTTTTTGCCGTCATGCAGTTTAATGACATCCTGACACGTAGGATTTATAGAGCCTGCTTGTATTCTCTCACTTACATTACATCAGTGGTAAACCCATAGCTTACTAGTTATAGATGTCAGATGATATTTATAGACAATGACTAACAGTTTCGGCTTCTTTTAATAGACATCTGGCTAAAAATGGCACACAATAACACGCTCTGTGTTGCAATTTTGAAACTAGAGACACACATAGATGGCACTATTGTTATTGTAGCCTTAGGACAAAACTGGAATTAACACACTGCTTCTGTTCAACTGCCACCTACTTGTGTGTGTCTGCATTAGGCCTACAGATAATGACACAAATGGCTCTAATATCCTATCCTCTTTAATAGTAAAATGCTGCTTCTTTGCTTATGAAAAGTGTTTGTGATCTTACTACTGTTTGAAATGAACAGCAGTTACAGAATAAAAGCACTAAAGCATCTAAAACATACATTAAAAAAAATGTTTTCATCATATAAATCAGACTTGCCTTGTAAGAGAGAAGGCATGTCTGAATGCGAGGAAGTGTCCCAATGCAGCAGTGAACCGTCCTCAGAGCATGTGAACAGATGATCTGGGTTGGTTGGATGGAAATGAACTTCCCACACTGTGAAGAAAAAAAAAAAAAAAAGCATTACAAATATATATCTACTCTTCACAATTAGATTTTAAAAACTGGTTAAAACGGATCGCTATGATCTTACTTTCAGCAGTGTGAGCGTCCATAAGTGAAGAGGGTACGTCGCCATGTCTCACATCCCAGACACAGAGCATGCCGTCCTGGCCTCCTGTGGCTACGATGTGCTGCTGGTTCGGATGTCTATCCATGCAGTGCAGAGGAACCCTATCTCCTGACCTGAAACAATAACGACTCATTAGATTTTTTTTTTTTTTATAATGAAAACAAAACAATACTTTCTTTTTTGTTTTTGCTTACAGGGAGAGGATCTGTGCTGGTGTGTTGCTCTGTTGTCTTAAATCCCACAGCTTCAATTGGCCGATGGAGTTAACCGTCATAATCTCTGTTGTTTTCAGGTACGTTACAGCATGAATCGTGCTGCTATCTGCGTTCTCTAAAAATGATTAAACACAGTCCGACCACACGTTAGATGTCATTCAGCAGGTGTATCAGATACTATAAATTGTAATTCTTTATGCGTACCTATGACTCTAACGATTCCCTCCTGATCAGCCCTGAAGAGGATGATCTTGCCGTCTTCGCCCACTGTGACGATATCCGGGCTGCTGCACACGACACCGGTGCAGGGGGCGTTGTCACAGGGGTACCTATGCGCTCTTGTCCACTGTTTAGAAACTGATACTGTCTGCAGTAAAAAAAAAGAAAAAAAAACAGATTATTTACCAAACCACAAGTATGCTACATATCCAGTTTGTCCAACAAGTCTGCAAGAGTCCTTTGTTAACCAGGGTTTATAATAAAGTCATAAGTAACATTCCACATATGAAAATACTCAAGAGGACATGATGCAGGTTCATTGTGAATTTCCACTAGCTTAGACTGGTGCTCTGTAAAAGTGACTGAGTACCTGACTATTTTGATGGTGGCGATAGATGGTGACTGTTCCAGTTGATGATGCTGTGACGATTTTGTCTTGGCCCAGAAACTGTAAAAAACATAAAATAAAATAAAACAGAATGAAAATAAGTTATGCCCAAACATATTCAATTTACTCTGATGTATAATACAAAAAAACCTCAAATTCTCTTATCTTAAAAAAAATCTACAATGGCTCAATATTTGGTATTTCTGCTTAGACAATTATTAACTAAATGACTAGATTATCAGAGTTGTTACATTATAGTCCATATTATTTTGTATTTAACATTAATATCATCTTTGTTCCTTTCAAGTCATGATTAACAGCGGACGTGAACTGACATATTTATAAGCCATTGTACCCATTGTAAGGAGATAAATGAGGCATCCTGGTCTCCATGAGTGACTTACTTGAAGATCCAAAACATCTCCATCATGCTTGTGTTCACATAAAAGCTGCGGTTCTCCTTCAAATCCATCTTCCATACCAGGACCTGTTTGATTCCTAATGGACCAAAAGGAAATCTTGTTGTCCTGGAACAAACACATACACAGGTCCAAAATGTCAATGTAAAAATACAATACTGCTATGTACTTCACAAAAAGGTAAGTATTATGAGCCTGATGTATTTAAAGTATTACAGTAAAAGTACTTAAGACTACACATTGCTTTTTATAAGATTTTAAAACATGGTGTTGTATTGTAAAAGCTTGTTATATTATCCATTGTGTCAAATCTTCATGTGGAAAGTGACAAATGCTGTCAGATAAATGTAACGTTACCTCTAACGTTACATTTATCTAAAATATAATTTAATCTAGTGACAGTATAGATTAAGTAAGTAAATAATTAAGTAAAGTTTAAGCAGCATTTTATTCAGTACTTGGGTATAGTACTAAGAGTAAAATGTACCTATCTTCCACCACTGAGCGAAATGACACATTACATATGTACAGTCGTGCTCTGACAGTAACAACATGTATAAGTCCGCCAGATAGTGAAATCACATTAAATATCATATCAACATTATAAAGTGCTAACCTCGTTGTCCCATGAGCCTGTCGCAAAGACTTCTGCTTGCTGTAGAGATGAATATGATACTGGTCGCCATCTCGTTTTGCTGATTTTCTGTGATACGTATTTCGCATTTATACCCGCCATGGAAATAGAAATAGTTTCTCTCAGTTTAAATAAAACATAAGATAAATGGTGCTAGCTTAGCATTCATGAACACACCGCAGTGTACGCGCCTGCTGGTTCATACGTAACTACGGTGGCCTAATGAGATCAAACAACCCTTTGAGCGGATCGTTTCTGTATATGGGGTTAAATTTGAGTCATATTGATTAGATAAATCAATAAAGAATCAAACAAACAATTAAATACATAACGTAACAAAAATAATAATGATAATAATACTTGAAAAATATTAAAAAATTAATCAATTTGATGTCATATTTGAAAAGTGTGTTTGGATATGGGGTGTTTGTCAGTCTATCTGAAAACAGAGCTGTTGATTCAATTAAACAGTCATCTAAATGAATAATACTGACTCTCCTAAGCAAAATAACAATAAAGAAAGCAGTAAAATCACTTATACTCTGACTAATGCTTTCATCTGAGTCTCAGGTTTAATTCAGCCATACAAGTGCAATACTAGTCTTTGCCCAGAAGATGCTGTGATTTTGACTGTATCAAAAGGTATGAAACAGTGAACCATTTTTTGCATCATCACTAGTCTGAAACAGAAGGAAAAGAGAAAGAAAAAAAGCACTGAACAACAAAAGAGAAATCCCAGTCACTGAAAGAAAAGTACAAAATAGTGATAATGTTTCACTTTTGTAAAGTTTTATTGTAGGTTTTGCTTTTGAAGTAATTTACTTTAAATGTAGTTCTTATCTATTTCTAAATGTTTTCCCATTAAATTGCTTTATTTTTTAATTACTTAATTGTGTGTGTATCTAAAGTGTTGTGCACAACAACACAAAGGCAAATACCTTTATGTGCAAACCATAGACTGTATAAGACCTTTGACTACAATATACAGCTCACTGTAGTAAACCTGGTTGTGATGATGAATGTTGGCACAAATAATACCCCATACTTCTCATTTTTTATTACCAACAAATCTCGCACTCCATCTAGCGGCCACAGCCTCTGCTACTGCGGCAAATCTCATTACCGACTTAGTGATGAGTGTGGCTTTTCGTTTGTGCAATTAACCCTTGCTGAGGCTTACACACACACATTCACACACATATTGATTCTTTATAAAAATGTCAGTAAGTAAAGCAGGGAGTATGTGTTAGACATTCAGCCCTGCGGTGAATCACTGTGGATGTCTGGTGGTGACGTCTCTCCTCTGGAGGTAGTCAGCTTCATCGGTAAAACATTTGGCGCAGGCGCGGCACTGACAGCTGCTGTCTACTTACTCCGCAAAGTCTGTTTAATAATGGCCTGGAAGTCTGGAGGAGCCAGTCACGCAGAGCTTGTCAACAACCTCCGCAGTAAGTCCATTTATTTTGTAAATGACCAACACCGACTCTCTCAGTGACGGGTCGCCGGAAAACGCTTTAGTTTGTCGGTTGCCGTTGCCAGAGCAGCGGAGGTTAGCTGGTTGCTAAGCTATGTGACATGTTGTTGTTGACCTAGCGTTACCTCTCTCCACCCCTTTCCCTCACCACGTTTGCACCGTCGTTACAGTTGCATGCCTCGTTTGTTGCATAGAGTAAGGCAACAATAAAAACACAAATTACCTATGTATGTTTGTGCAGCTATATGCAGGTGTTGAGTTAAGTTAGCCTGCTAGCTCTATGTGCGTCATTGGCGACGTTGTAGCTAGCGTTAGCAGCCCTGCTAAGTGCCCTGCCCACATTCACTGCTATCGCTGTATCATTCAGTCTACTTCTACAGGAATGACACTGACAGCTGGAAAACTGTATTTTCTAAAGCGCCTTTGTCAGGGAATGATTGAAAACGACAGCATGCTGTGTCACAGCGGTGGTTACTTGTTTATTCAAGCGGGCTGTGGGTGCATAAAAAAGGAGCAATGACTCAGTGTGTCACCCTGCCAGGTGGCTGCTATCTGGTACCAAGTCCACTATCATCAATGCCACATGCTTTTATCTGCAATCACATGGCGGTACATTGTGTGGTGTAGAGGAGAATTTAGAAAAGGCAGGTTCATAATATTTTTAAGTATGTCTTAAAAAGTGTCCATAGTCCAAAGTCAGGTGTCCATAATAGTGAACAAGCTGTAATCATTCCTACTGTTAAAAGATCTGCTTCAAATGTGCTTTCATTGTAAGTGATGGGGGCCAAAATCCAAAGCATGTCCTCGCATCCTTCCTCATTTAGTGCAAGAATTTTTTTAAAAGTAGATGTGATTTAGTCACATTAAGTGGATATCTAACACATTTACAGTCTTTTTAGCTTCAAATTCCCTCTTTGTGTCTTAAACAGTGTTTCCCTGTTGAGCTGTGGTGGAAGTATAGTAACAAAAAGAGGGACTCTGGCACTAAAAAGACTTATGTTGAAAAATGTCTTGATGCGACTCATTTAATCGGCTGTAGCTTCATATTAGCTTCAGATAAAACGACATATTTGCACAGGCGGACTGTTTTAAGCCTCCATCACTTACATAGTTAGGGCATTAAGGTCAGTATGAACAGGAGGAATGTTAACAGCAAGAAAGAAGTGCTTATTTAGATCCTGACTTCTGTTTTAAGAGAGACTTGGAAAAACTATTAACTCAAAAAATGTTTCTCCTTTTTCAGGTATCAATATGATACCTGCAGGCTTAAGTTTGCAAGCCTACTTTCAATATAAAGTATCTACTGGGCTATTTATATTCTGTGCAGTGCGATGTAGCATTGCAACAGGCAGTTGAGCTGCAAACATTTTGCCTGAAGCTGAATGGTTTTGGGACAGTGACCAATCTTTCATGCTCTGTTTTCTCTTAACCAAAAGTATAATTAGCTCATTATTTTGTTTAAATGTTCTTTTGTAGGAGCTCTGATTTTTATATTTCAGATTCTATACACGAGTTGATTATTGATTATGTTTTACAGTGTTACAGGCTGAAATTAGAAATGGATGTAGTGCCGTAGGAATGTGAAAGCAGCAGTTACGTATGCAAAGCTCAGCAATGTATGAAATGCAGTAAATCGGCATGAGCAAGTAATTAGTGTTTCGCTGTGGGTCAGAATTCAGGATCATTTCAGCAAATTATACACATACCTGTCTAACGTCAGCACAAGTACATATCTTCTATTTTCTGCCTTACTAACTGGCCGATGTGTAGGTGTTAAATAAAGTCAGACATCCTTATTTAAATGTTTCTGCGTTACATGGTTCGTTCTCTAATTGAATATACGTAGTTGTGGACATTGACCTATTTTTACATGGCTGGCTTAAATCTAACTTTTGAGTTTGCATAAGTGGGATTTAAGCAGGTCATACTCAGAATGCATGCTAATTCACCGTGTTCTCATTGTCTCTGCCCTCCTGACCAGAGCTCATGACTGCTCAGCGTAGCAAGTAATATCCTATTTCAACTCCTTATCAACTCTTAAAGACAGTTTAAAAAAAAAAAAAAACAGCACCCAGTTGTGTGTTACAGGAATATTAAATGTATAAAAATATGAAAATTGAACACAAAGTAGGTCTAAAGTCTGGAGGCAGGATAAAGTTTGATTGCTTATCCCGAGGCCTTCAAAGACAGTTTAATATCCGGAGAATAATTACGGATTGGATGAAAACAGCCTCAACTCTGCCAGAACATTTAAATTTCATTTCAGAAATGACTAGTAGGTGTCCACCTGGCAGCCCGTGTGGTTTATTTGAAATGTATCCTGAAGTGGTGCATAGCTGTGAGGGTGAGGGGAGTCGGTAATGAGAGCAGCGCCGGCTGTTGTTGGCTTTTCCCGCGTTTGGCATCAGCTGCTACTGCAACCTGTTATCAGGGATTATTCTGAAGACACAGGACATTCTTTGGGAAGTTTTTTTTTTTTTTTTTTTTAAATGGCTAGTGTCTCTTTAGTGCAGTTTATGTGGTTGGACTGTAGTGCAGTTCATGGCAATAACACATGTTTGGCACAACCTGAGTGAATGAGTTAGTCCTGCGTTCTTCTCCTACTTTTCATACTGGACATAGTGTAATTTGTAACTTCATTTCATCCTTAATATGCTGTCACATTTTTCATTATTTTTGTCTCTGCATTTTCCACTTTTTACTTTCTATTTAAAAAAATGCAGTTACAATAGATAAATACTTTGTAAAAAAAAATCAAATATTATCAATTCATTCATTTCATTTTAGCAATTTCTTCACAAAACAAATAATTTAGTCATTAAATTTATTGATTTTAGTAAAAGGTTAAAGTTAAAGGTGCTGTACTAAAAACTAGTAAGTGCTTGTGTTGTAACTAATTATCATGCATTTCCTCTGTTATTGCTTCAGTGTTATTTTCTCCTTCATTTCCTTCCTCAGTGTTTTGCCTCTGATGTGATATTACGTAACATTCTGCCCCATGTTTGCACTCTCGCGCATGTTTCCATAACACCCGAGTGACACGAACTCTTTGTGCATCCTTTCAGAAAATGGTATTATTAAGTCCGACAAGGTCTACGAAGTCATGCTGGCCACAGACCGAGCCCACTTCTCTAGGTGTAACCCTTACATGGACTCTCCGCAGTCAATAGGTATGTCTGTGACCGTTCACGCACACCGCACTGCAGCACTGCCTCACATCCAAATACAGTATCCACTAACCAAACCTTTTTTTTTTTTTTTTTTTTACCAAAAGGATACCAAGCAACCATCAGCGCCCCACATATGGTATGACTTTTAAAACTCACAGTTAAAAAAACATACTGTATATTAAATTTTCAAATCTTCAAATATCGTCAACACGGTCAGACAGAGGCGTGGTCTACGCTTCTGTAGTAGACAGTGTGATGCAATATAAATGCTCACCCATGGGTTGTAATGCAGTTTCCTTATTGACCCCCCCCCCCCCCACCTCCACACCCACCCAGCATGCCTACGCCCTGGAGCTTCTACATGACCAGCTGTATGAAGGAGCCAAAGCCCTCGACGTGGGCTCGGGCAGCGGAATCCTTTCTGTTTGCTTCGCACGAATGGTGAGCCACACATGACGGGTAAACACATACGATTTCTCATCGACATCAACAAATCAAAACATAGAATTAGATTTTATAAAAATGTGTAAAATCATCCTTGTACAAATAAACCCTTTTTTCCTACTTGATTTAACAGGTAGGTCCTAAAGGGAAAGTTATAGGAATCGATCACATCAAGGAGCTGGTAGACGATTCTATTAATAATGTGAAGAAAGACGACCCCAGTTTGATAACATCGGGCCGAGTCACACTAACAGGTAAGCCTCGAACTAGCGTCTGCTTTTTAAATAGGACGATGTCATCTTTATTAGTCTCTTTCTGCCCTCTCCTCAGAGGTGATCCTAGCAAGCAGGAGCTCAGTAAACAGGCCAGCACCACGCTAAATAATTGAGCAGCCAGTCCCTACTTCCACCTCCTCTGCAGGAGGGCAGTACGGCTGACTCCAAACAGAAAAGCTCCAGTGTTGTGACAGCTTGTTAAATGCTGGAGGGAGGGTCATTTAAACAAGCCTGGTTTATTTTAGCAATTAAACAACAAACTAGATTATAACGAACAGTAGGAAATAATACAACACAGTACCACGGTATAAAAGAGCTTCTACAGACTGAGAAGACACAGACTGACTCTTTATCTTATTATTTATATATTTATTATGCTTTTTTCATAATACAGAACTTGCACAACATCAGAAGAAGTTCTTGTTTTTTTGGTTAATGGCACACACTATTTTAAGACATCTCTTGAAGATTCGGGAGTTGGCAGCTCTGTAATTTTCTGTGAACATCACGAATCTCTGAACATAAGATGCCATCCTTTTTAAAGTATTGCTACATTATTGATATGAAGATACCCAGCGAATCAGCATCCCCCAGATTTATATATTTGGTAACATGATGAGTATTTTTTTGGATTAAATTAATAAGTGAAGTACGTGACAATTCGATGAGGATGTCCATCAGTCTATCAGCGATGTGTTGATGCTCGCAGTCTAAATTTGTGTGTGTGTGTGTGTGTGTGTGTCTCAGTGGGAGACGGGCGACTGGGTTACACAGACGAGGCACCTTACGATGCCATCCATGTCGGCGCAGCGGCACCCACCGTCCCTCAAGCTGTGAGTGTCAATACTTGAAAATTTGATGAGTCAAGGTCATACGTATTTAAAAAAAAAAAAAGTCTTGAAATACCGTCAAAAAAAATAAACTAAATGCAATTTTGAGAGTTATACCGGTGTGAGACAGCAGTGCTATGGATGTCAGATTCAATATTGTTATCATGTTCTTGACCCGCTCCATGCACCTGTGTCTCCATCTCTCTCTGTCTCTCTCTCTCTCTTAGCTCTTGGACCAGCTGAAGCCCGGCGGCCGGCTGATCCTGCCCGTGGGCCCGGCGGGGGGGAACCAGATGCTGGAGCAGTACGACAAGATGGAGGACGGCAGCACCAAAATGAAGCCCTTGATGGGGGTGATTTATGTGCCTTTAACAGACAAAGACAAGCAGTGGTCCAGGTGGAAGTGACTTCCTTCTCCCTCTCCTCCTCCTCCCCCCCTCTCTCCTTCTCACAGTGGCAAAGGTGAAATGGTGTGGCACGGAGCAGGCAAACGGAATAACAAGGGGCTGCATTTTGATGCTTGTTTTTTTTTTTTTTTTTTTTGCTTCTTTCCATATCATACTGACTTAGCTGCACGTTTCCTCCATCCCCCTTCTTTTTTTTTAACACCGCAGTTCCAAATTGGTTCAATTAAAAAAAACCTGCTTGACTAATGATTTTTTTTTTTTTTTTTAGTCATTTTGATACCCAAAATTATGAAACAGTAAAACAGCAGTGTGATGGATTATGCTTGATTTTTCAAAGAGCATGATACGGACACTAAAACACAACGTCCCCCTCCACCCTCCCTCCCCCGGCTATTACTTGTTTGATCTTCTACTCTGTGAGACGTAGAAAAAAAAACCCACCAGTATCTCTTTTCTTTAACATGTTTTCTGCATGCGATTCTAACCTCAACGTTGCGTTTGCATGACATGAAATGAAGATGTTTTTATCTAACTTGTGTGTAACTGGGATCTCTCTCTCTCTTTTTTTTTCCTCTTCTTTTCTAACATTCAACAACTTCTCTTTTTCACAGGGATGAACTTTGAAGAGGAAGACAGTCCATTAATCCACCTTTTTAAGTTTGAACCTGGAGAAAACTCGGACGGGGTCAAACAAAACATAGCATAATAAAACTTTTTTTTTTTTTCTTCTTTTTTGGTTAAACAACGGACTAGAGTATCACAACGATGACAGCTCCAGAAGGGTTTGGAATGAAAAGACTGCTTGAAGCTGAGCGCAGAAATTAAGAGATCGGAGAAAGCTTCTTCTTTTTTTTGTTGTTGTTGTTTTTTCAACCTGCATCCTTTTTTTTTTTGTGTTTTCTTTTTAACTGCTGGATTATTATTATTTTTTTTTTAGGATTTTTAGGTTTCATTTCATTCATATGAATTGCAATCAGCCATTTTTACAGTATTACATTTCAGCAGCATCCAAAAGCTGAATGTAGAAGGAACGCTGGACTACAAATTAAGGAAAGCCTGAGCCTTTTAGAGAAAAAGAAAAAAAAAACCAACAACACATAGCTACAGTTTGTGTGTGTGCGTGTGGATCATCTAACTGTAGACTTCTCTGCTAACATACGAGCTCCCGATCCTTCAACCTCTCTCTCCCTTTCCCCCCCCGCCTGCCTGCCAGCAGTAGTAGGAACACACTTAACAGGCAACACCATGGCTGATGTACAGCACTCTTTAGGTCATTTCTACACATAGGATAAGCAGCGCATTGAATCATAACCAGCAAATGCGTACACTCCAAAGAGAGCAAAAGCACTAATAACACCCAACACCCGTGCACATAACAAGGCCGTGACCCCCCCCCCCCCCCTCCTTCCCCTCTCCCCAACCCTTCGGTGATGTGTTGCTTTCTGCCGCTGGTTTTTTTCCATTAACAATTTTTTTTGTGCAGGCTCTTCTGGTGACTGACACTAAATGGGATGGTCACTGCTTTGCCAAAATAAAACTACAACAGTATAAAGCAAAATGAATGTCTGTTTTCTCTTCCTCAAATCAAATTTAAAAAAAGGAAAAACAAAAGAAG
>JANJYP010047819.1:0-10701 GCA_024605115.1 Rastrelliger brachysoma | reverse complement strand
GTGTGTTTAAATGCACATTATTTTTGTTGCTTTGTGACAATAAATTAATCTTAAATAGTTTTCAGTCAGGTCATTAAAGTTAACTAATTGATTAATATTTTTTAAATTATTTTTCTTTTCTTTTTTTTCAAATTATTTAACCTAAGTCCATCTAGTATAAGTTTAACCCCAAGCAAATTAAAAAGCTTTTCTTTATCATTATGATAGTTGATGTTGCCTTTGTAGTAAACAGTAAAAACAGTAGCTGCCTCTCTCTCTGTTTGTTGCACTGGGCAGAGGTGCGGCCGGCGGGCCTGTACAAGCTCTCGGAGGTCAGTGGACATGGTACAGCTTTCACATGGCCCTGAGGTCCTGACCCCCACCTTTGTTGGCCATATTCACCCCCCCCTCCTCCCAGCAAGGACCGAAGCCCTTTGAGCCGAGCCCTCAACCCCCCGCAGAGCGCGCCCCTTCAGCACATTAATAGTGGCACTGGAACTAATTGCCCAACCTTAGATGTGCTTGAGACCCAGATTGCCTCAGCTGCCAGCGCGCCACAAACCCCCCAACACTCCACCCCAAACAGAAGAAAACCTTCAAAAGAAGAATCGCAAAATTGCTGGTTTCTTTGCCCAGTCTTTTACTAAAACACAGCTCTTCTATTGAAAGGGCTTCATTTATTTCTTTGTGGTACTGTAAATGTGCATCTATTCAAGCTTGTTTTGAAAACATCTCCCTCCCTTCTTGCGCCGCGCTCTCGATTTTTGTCTCGCCATTCAGGGATGGTATTGGTTTCTCTTTTATTCCCGCTGGAGGACTGACAAGTACTCACTATGTACCTCGCGCATTGGCGAGACCTTCCCACACATGCCATCCACCGCCATTTTGTTGCTAACCCCGTCAGGCACGATAAAGCGCCAAATCACCCTTTTGTATTCGGCACACGTATCGGTAATCCTTCCCATCATTCTAAAATATTTTCTTTCAGGCGTGCGCTTTGAACTGTGAATTGCAGTACGGGTGTTAAGTGGTGTCTAGCACCAGAATGTTGCTGTTCACACTGTCACGTCTGCCGTCTCCTCGGCTGCATTCAGCATCACCCCAGTTCAAAGAGACACTGAAACGCCTGACAGGCGTTTTATGATTTTATTGGGCCAGAGGAAGCATTGTGGCGAAGGTGTTGGACTGTTATCTGTGCTCTCTCTGTCATAATGGTACTACAGATTGTGGCTGTCTTGCTTGTTGGTGGATATATGTGTCTGTACACTGTATTCACAGTTACAGCATGGCTTTATTGGTGCGGAAATGTCTTGGTCTTTTATTGTCTGATTAGCCTAATTTCAGTGGAGAAGCAGGTATGGCTATGATGCCTTTTCTCAGGTGAACTTCTAGTCCAAAGTGTGTCAGGTAAGATTAACTACACACAGGCCAAACTCTTCATATTTATGTTAAAATGCGTGTTCAGTTTGATACTAAAAGCATAATAACCTGAAATAGAGCATCATAGCACTCATGTTCCCTTCATTATCACTTTCAGCAAGTGGATTGTCCTGAATTGGCTGTGATGGCACTGAAAAAATGTGTCTAACCTATTTAGTAATGATTATTTCAACAATCATGTGAAAAGTAGGAGAATGAAACTGGAATTCACCTTCCAGCATCAGTGTTTTCCCCAGCATTGGGTTTTTCTTAATATGGCAAAGGCAATGTTTTTACAAAATCTTGTATCTGCTGGTAATGGAAAAATGATCATTAAGGCCAATTCCACTTTATAGATTCTGACTACATAACAGTCCAATAGCTGTGCCTCGTATGCAAGTCCCGCTGGGATGCTCCTGTTGGTACCTGTTGATGTAGCAGCCTAATTCTTCCTCTTGATTTGTGGCAGGAATATCATAACCCACTCTCCTCCCTCTTTTCATCCTCCTCCTCTTTGCTGAGCATATGTTTTTCTCTGTGTAGGAGGAGTCTCATCATCACTGATCTTTTATGTAGTAAGTGGTGGTTAGAGTTGAAATTAAGGATGGTTGACTCTTAAATAGCAAGATATGTAAATGACCAGTGCTTAAATGTTGCTGCAGCCCAAACACTAGCAAAGTGTTTTGTACTTTATTTCCACCAAAATGCATATGTCTGAAATTATAAATCACTCCTAAAGGGAGTGAATATCACACCAATCCGCCCTAGATTGATTTTATCAATAGTAATAAAACAGGTTATTAGAGCACCAAATTCACTGGTGCAGCACACTCTTTCTACTTCTGCTTTTTGCCTTCTGCATTAAGGAGGAGGCTCTAAGTGTGAAATGACTCCCTCAATTTCAATCCTTTAATTTAATACTTCAATCTCAAACTTTTACTTTCCCTGGCCCCTGAGCAGAAAGCAGACCACAGGAGTTGCGGTCTCTCTTTTTAATGTTATGTGAATCTTACAAAAACTCACATTACACATTACGCCGGTCTTCATAAAACTCATGGAGCAGTCATGGAAAATAGTGGTAATGTTTATTTTATTGGGGGAGGGGATTCTTGACTAAAAATATCTTGTTTACTGTCTTTTAATTAAATCAGTGAGGTCTTAAAGATGCAAGTTGTAATACACGAGAATGGAAGAGAATCCATTTACAGTATGTCATACAGGCTGTTTCACTTTATTTTCATGCATCCATTTGTGTCCAGAGTACAGCTGCTTCACTCTTCTCCTCCCGGCCTCCTCCACAGCTGCATCATGTTTTTATCGGCTGTTGCTTCATCTTCAGATTCCAACCATAGATCATCAAAGTTACAGCCTTTTGAGAATAATAGTGGCCCGCATGTGTTTTTATCAGTTCAAGCAGAATAATATATATTCTCTTACCATTTTATCCAGTGTGTTAAGTTACTGTGAGGTCTGTAATATTTCCAGGTTAGCTATTTTTGAATTTTCTGCATGACTTATGGAGATAATAGCACAATTCATCAATTATAACTTTAATTACAAAAGTAAAATATGTCAAGGTGTAATTTTCTTTCGTGTTATTTGGCCAATTTTTTGTCCAGAAAAAGTCCTGAAATTGCAGATAACACATTAAAATAAAAAAACCTACATACAGTATATTGCAGTTAGTAGGTACATTAATTACAATACAGTTCATTGCAACGTTATGTAGATTAGTTATTTAAAAATAAATTAAGAAGATATACAAGAAATCTGAAATATTATATATTATAATATATAATATATTAATCTGATTTTGGGGACTTGACTCCACTAAGGTTAATACCACTAGGTCAGATGAAACTGTATGCATATCAAGATATGCAAGGCAAGGCTACATTAGGACTCACAAGGACACTAAGGCTCATGTCCCCCATGCAGCTTTTTTAATTTATTTGTAATTTTTTACCAACTGAATAATGCCTGTGACTCCATATCTAGTTTTGGACACACTAAGTTTCTGTTGTGACTGTAATTGTTAATGACATTAGTGGAGCTTTGTGTCTTACTCCTGCAGAGCCTGGCAAAAAATGCCATCACTGAGGACATCTTTCTTTTTTCTGCCCCTGGGAGATTGCCCTGAACACCCCTATGGCACGGTGCATTGACGGTGCAATTGTTACACAAAGGAGCAATGTTTCCAGATTACTATGATTCACACCAAACACGTTTTGCAGTATGTAGACATAAATGTCAGATTTGGTGTAATTCAAGGCTCATCCCCATAAAGTGAAATAAGTCTCCTCTGAAACCGAGCAGCTCTTTAAAGAGATCGAGGCATCTCCTCTCAGACATAACCTTCATTCTTCAAGTTATTTCCCTGCTTTTAAAAAGAATGGATACTTCATCCTGTAAGCTTTAAACTGAGCCAGGTAACTGCTTCTGTACTATCAAACTGCATGCAGAGACATAAAAACGCATCTATGGATCTAAACAAGGGTAAGACAAGTACAACAACGTAACCTCAACCCATGACGTACACTATATTCACTTAGTGTTATGAATCAGATAAGGCACAGGTGCGGGTACGCGGCAAGACAAGTTTCAGCCATGTAGTGACGTCTACAGAAGACCATTTATTTTACCTGAAACACAAACACTTTTGCTTTTTCTAGGACAGCATCTCCCCCACTGAGACTCTACAGCATCTCACACTTCTATTGCGACGTTTGCTTGCCACCAAATAATCCATCATAAGAAAAAAAATGTTCTTGCTCCTTTTAAATAAACTCCTCTAAAGCAGCAGAAGTAGGAGAAGCAGGAGCAGTGTGTGTGTGTGTGTGTGTGTGTGTATATGTGTGAATGTGTATGTGTGTGTGTGAGTGTGCTTTGATAGCACGGCCGGTCAGATAATCCTCCATGAAAATGTAGCTGCTGACAGATGTGTGCATGGCTATCAAGAATTACAGCCACGATAAGAAAGAATGAACTTTATCCTCTTGTAGCAACAATACAGTGATGGAGCGCTGCACTGTTATTATATGGTAAACATCCTGAACATGATGTGCCGTCTGTAATCCCATGACCGTGCACTTCAAATCTCCACTTGCTGCTGATGTAGATGTCTTTTGTTCTTGCGGGTCTGTGTGATAATTCAAAGAGTTTTTTTGAGTTGTATTAAAAGATGCTGTGAAGGTGGCTGATGGTGTGTTGCAAACTGATTGAGTTCAGACTGACTGTTTGATCAAGTCTTTGATGATGTGAGATGGCCGTTTGAAACTCGATCATGTTAAATTGGCAGATGAAGAGAGCAAGTTTAGCATGATAGATCAGTTTCAGGTTTTCACATACACTGTATAATCTTGTTAAGATAAAAAAAAATCCCCAAATGATTTGTCTAGTTTTCCCTTGAATTTTCATGTGTAGTGGTCTATGGCATGAAGTGAAATGCTTCTGGAAATGATGTCAGTATTATCTCAGTTTGAGGTCAGAGATTACACATTTGATTTTGGAAACCGATATGGGAATTCCTCTTACTGGGAGGGAATTAGAAAAAGAAAAGATCCTATGAAAAAAATTGGGATCAAACATTTTGAGACTGACTCTTTTAAAAGAGTTGCTTCGAATTTTTAATTAGTTTCTTACGAGTCCTTCAACTCTTATGGAAGTGTAGTATTGATCCCTGCGGTAGCCATTAAAACTAGATGTACAATCATTTCATTATAATGTTTGTTTTATTACAAATAATGTCCATGACAAATACACAGAGATAGTGATGAATTTAATCTAAAATGAAGCAAAGTAAGGATGTGAATGTGAGTGAACTTTTTCTTGATGATCAAATGACAATAGATTATCAAAATTATACCGTTTTTGTTGTTCAACTTTACTGATTGAACTTAACTAGACTGTAGTATTTGCTTATTTCTATAATTAATCTGTTAACATAATACGTCATTTAAAAGTAATAATGATTATTGACACTTGCCTGAGAACTGAGGGTGTGGATTCTTGCGCATATGTATGACTATGAATTTCATCAGCTTAGATTTTAATTTAGATTTTTTTTTATATCTCAAAGGATTTTCTACACTGATAAAAATCACATACTGTTTTAAACCCTGAATATGACCTTTTTCATGCCAGAAACAGCAAATATTCTAAGATGATTTGTTTTGGCAAAAAACATAGAGAATCAGCAGTTTGTCTTGGCAGAGTAGACGAGACAGTCTGGGATTTCTTTTTTTCATGGGGAGAGTCGTGTGAAAAGTTGATAAAAAAAAAAACTCCTGATTTTGAAGTTTTAAAGGCAAACTTCTTTTTCAGCATGATTGAAAACATAATTGAAGCCACTCTAAGAGGGTTAACAGTGGCCTATGACTGCAGACTTGGTGCCAATTTTAAAGTCACAAGCTGCATTTAGTTGTGGCTTTTTATCATGCAATATATATGTTGAAACTTTAGCATAAACAGTCGACTTGGGCTGTGTGACAACATGTGAATTATAGTCATATTTAATTTTAACCATGTATCCTGAATGACAGTGCCACCCTTCTTCTTCAAGTAGCTACAGGTGACTGTAATACAGTTAGAAGTTGTTTTGTTTTGATGAGATTAGCGCAGTGATATGTGTGTGTATTTTGTCCTAAAATGAGAAGGTTCTGAAATTACCTTTTAATGCAAGGTACTGAACTCATGATGATCAGGTAGTTTAATTTAGTAAAATATGCATCTGTGTAAAATTTAATGACACTAAAAGTTAAATAAAGCTGAATATTATTTCAAACAGCAGCAGCACAAAGTGGCAAAAAAATAAATAAATAAGAATGACATTCACTTAAAGGTAAAGGTCACCCACTTACTGTAGAGTAGTTTTATAGTCAGACAAAGTAATTTGAGCTTTCTCAGTAAATAGTGACAAAGTTGTTATAGCTAGACTGTCTGTGGCTTCATGCTATGAGAGCTGATAAATCTATCACATTTGACATCTTTGATACGGATCATTTTTAAGTTGAGAAGCAGCCTCTTTCCACCATTTTGAATCGTTATCTCTCAGTGGGTGAGTAAGAAAAGGGGTACATAGCAGTGTGTTCTCTTACCACCTCCTAATTTATTGATGGGTGTATTTCCCAAAATATGGAGCTAATGAGATCAGCAGTTTAGATCTCACTGTCTCTATTTAAAACAACCAAGCCAGTGATTTCACCGTAAACAAACAAGAGAGTAACAACAGCAGCTCAGGAGACCAAACAGGGCCTCAATGACTCATGTGTACAGCTGAACATTGCTTTTTCAGCCCCTGCCTGCAGTTTTGGAGATCATTTGGCTGCGCCACCGTGTCACTGTCACCATCTAATCTCATTGGTAAGCCCCAGGCATGCCACAGTGTCCTGGCTGCACACATCTGAACAAACACCCTCAGAGAGAAAGACACCAACCTTTTAGTGAGGTGACAGAGGAATGATGAGTGAGGGAGGGAAGCGTTAGCACGGGGAAATATACAGTGCAGTCGCGGGTACCTGTCTTGATATTCATCTCAGTGGTGTAGCAACAAAATCCTCTGTCCGCCTACAAGTGATACCAGTGAGTGGCTTTAGGCAACAAACAACAACACGGAGACTTTAACTGCATTCATATAGCAGCAGGCTTTTTTTTTTCTCCGTGATTTAGCATTTGAAAGTTGTGATACATGACAGATGATATGAATAAAATATGTAATTGAATCTTTTCTGACCAAGTTGGAGCAAAGCAATGTTAACTTTTGTTCAAAAAGAAAAAAAAATATAAACACAGCTCAGTTAGATAATTCATTGCTTGTATGCTTGACATTTATGTATTGCAACCCCCCTGTCAAACATAACCACGAAGGAAATGTCGAAATTAATGTATCAACAAAAACAACCACATAAAAGTGCACAAGATTCAGTTCAGCAAGTTTATTCAGAAAACAAGTAAGGTACAAGAGGACAGGAAGGGGAAAAAACAGGTCAAACACGTCAGTTAAATCCAAAGAGTGATGAAACTCATCTGGTTCTCAGGGCTACGATCAATGTAGTGCTGGAAAANCAGAAAACAAGTAAGGTACAAGAGGACAGGAAGGGGAAAAAAACAGGTCAAACACGTCAGTTAAATCCAAAGAGTGATGAAACTCATCTGGTTCTCAGGGCTACATGCTTTAAAAATACAAGATTGCTATTTGAACGAAATTCAACTGTACTCCCTAATAGTTGTTGCTGATAGAGGTGAACCCAGAATCAGCATGAATGTTTGGCAGAGAGTTTTTGTTTTTTTTTAATATTTGCCTTAACTTATCAAGCAGGACATTTTTTTTCTTAATGTTGCCGTAGCACTGCTGAGATTCTAAATGCAGCAATTAAGGTGGTCAGACATGTTTCCTTATTCCACTTCCCTCTTCATCTCCTACTCTGTAACAAAGCTAATTAAAAATGGCATGTTTTTTCTGACATGGCCAGTGCCAGTCACAGTGCTGACTTTGTTTGGAGGACCGGTACGTTGCCAACAGGAATGGGTCCAGCAGTGACTATTGAAAAGAAGACTCATTTCCACGCTTCAAAATAACACCAGGGAACAATCAAGGTTGTGTTTATTAAAACACATCAGAGAGGTAGACTCCCCGCCAAAAGCCCTGCTCAGCCCTGCTCAGCCAAATGCAACGCCTGCTCTGTGATCACACTGAGAAAAACGCATCCGGCATTATTTTAATAAAATGATAAGGTGACTGGATCCACATGGCCACGCTGGGCCATTTGTTTTTACAGCCTTTTTGGGGACTTTGCGGAGTTAATCCTCCTTTGTAATCAATTCCTTTTTGTATTGTTTCAATAAAAAAAAAAGAAGCCTGGACTGGGAACATCACAGAAGAGATGATTTAACAAAGACATGGTTTGAGAGAGTGTGTATGTGTGTGTGTGCACGTGTGTGTAAGTAGCTACTTCCTGCGACAACCACACAGGCGTGCAGTATTTGAACTTATTCAGCATCTGGTGAAATAAGTACAGACCTCAAAATAAGGAAGTGATAGTGACATGGAGGAAGAGGAGCTTCTTCCAGCACCGTTTTCATAGCCTGTTTGGCATCACTCACATGAGCCTGTTTTATTCTTAGCACGGGCACTTTGTACATCATTGAGTTTACAAAAGTGCACTGGGCAGCTTATAAAAGAAGTGGGGAGGGTGTTTGACACTATATACAACAGTGTGTTTATTTCAACATTTATTAAAAACTAATCAAAATGTTTGCCCACTTAGAAACACAAATTAAGGCCAGAAAAGAGTGCAGACAGTGATTAAAAGATAATTGTGGTTTATTAGAAGTTGAGTTGAAGCTGGAGTGTCATTCTTAAAGGGCCAGTCTTTAGGAGTTAGTGTCATTTAGTGGTGAGGGTAAAGATTGCAACCAACTGAATACCCTCCCTCCTTTTCCATTTCCACTTCCCAGTATGTAAGAGAACCTATGGTGGCAGCGAAACTTTAAAAAAAAGTAAAAAGAGGACCCACTCTCTATTTAGATATAAAGGGCTACACAGTTTTCCTAAGCAATGAGGTATTAATACATGCTTTTTGGTATCTGCTTCCCTCTAAATATGTAGAGATTTTAGATTATTTGCCTAATCTCTTGATATATTTATAATCTGTCTGATCATCTGACTCTGTTTTTGTGATGTAATTGTGTTTCCAAGTCTCAGGAATAACTTTTTTGATAAAAATGATTAAATCAATGAAACGTTTTTAACGTACATTTGTGAGAAGTCTCTCTAATTAATCCATCAGTTTGACCACATTGTATTCATAAAGGTGAAATTTGTTTCTCTTTGGGTAAGTTTTGGAGAAAAATTACACACACAAAAAAAAAAAAAACATGAAAGAGAAAATGAGGCTATTGCTAAACAATAGTGCTGCTTTTTATCTAATCTAACAAGTCAAGTCTTTATCAAAACAAGTTGATTTATCAGTGCAGTTGTACTTTCATCAGCTGTTTTTTTTATCATTACAGTTTAGTGAGTTCCTCCCTTCACTGATAGTTTTACCTTCAAGCATTAATTACAGTAGTACTGTAAGATCCCAGCAAGATAAATAATGCTATATATGTATGACTCACGTTGTTTACTCACTGACAACCCTTCCAACCAGTTTTCTTTAAACTGTAGATAGTCAGTAGCAAACATATATGCTGCCACTCCTCCATCATGGCCTAAAGACAGATTGTAAAACAGATTCTGGTGCTGAATGACATCCAGTACAATTATGAGGCAGAACAGGACATTAGAGTGGAGATGCAAGGTGGGCGGAGTCAGGGAAAATACCCTACTAGCTGAAACAGGCCTGAACAAGACTTTGTCACCACCTGTCCCCTTTTTAGTAGAGGCTGCTGGCCTATACCTCGCCCCTGCTTGTCCTGCTAGAGCTGGAGATAAGCAATCAAACTTTTTAAGACTGTGCTTGATGCACACATACACAAACACACACACACACACACACACATTCACCCCACGCCAGCTTCCTTCAGAACTTGATTGACATGTGTGGAATGGATGCCGTTGCCGATGCCATTGTTTTGCGGTCAAGCTTTGCGTCCCTTCCCTCTCAGACAAAGGTCATTCATCATGACAGCATAAAGCTCTGGCCATTAGTGGTTGATGAATGACCGAGCCTACCGGTCAAGGCTTGACCTCCCCCCTCCCCCCTCCTTTGCTGCAGTAATCTACCCTTTTTTTTCCAAGACTTTAGAGTTTGAAAAGTGTTCAGCCTGTTGGACGTGAAAGGTGGAGCTTTAGGATTCCAGTTGGTTGAGCTTTACTGTATCTATTTGCCCAGTGGCTAGNCACACACATATATACACATGCACGCACAGGATGCTTCCAGTTCTTATCTCTTCTGCTTTTAGGACAGCTGTTGAGTGCAAGCAGCTGACCTCTGACCCCTTGCACCGCTAGGTTCCTTCTCTCCCACCACCACCGCCACCACCACCAGTACAACCAGCACGACAACCCCCACCCCTCTATAAATTCCTTCCCTTCCCAACTCTTCGGCACTTTGTTGTCTGTCCAGTGTTTTCCAAAATAAGAGTTTTGAAACATATGTCCATTTGCATTAAACACACAAACACTAATCCTGTGGATAATTCACTAAACAAATGAGAACTTCCATGTTTACTCTCTATATACAGCTTTTTTTAACCACAGCATATGGCATAAATTCCTTTTCACCCCCCTTCTGTATGTCTGAAACATATGTGAGGGGCTTGGGGTCTTTTAAGGTCATGCATAGGACTGGAGAAAAAAAAGCA
>JANJYP010047807.1:0-10348 GCA_024605115.1 Rastrelliger brachysoma | reverse complement strand
TTTGTTGTCATTGTTGGTGCCTTTCAGTATACATTGTCATGATATCTTTGTATCTAATAAATTTAGGAAACAATTGTACCCATTCCTAGTTATAATGTGTTACACTTGTTAGATATACACTGATTAAAAACATGTAAATAGGCCAGTTAGGTCAATAGGTCAATCTGAAGAAATTGTGTAGATTTCGACTATGCTGTTTCCCATTTGCAACAATTGTTGCCAAGCATATATCCTACATTTACACTAACATAATCAATATAAAATGAAAAAATTCATACATATTATGTTCTAGGGACTTCTAAGGAATAAAATGTATGCATTTATTTTGCAGGGAAAAAATTGGGATTAAATGGGCTATTACTTAATTGTATACAGAAGCATCCACTGACATTTGTAATATTTCTCCATCCATTTATTCATGTTTTTATTTTCATTTGTCACTCAACTGTATGGATCTGTGGGTACACGTGTGCAATCTAATTCATTCCAATACAACAGCTCTGTTTTAAATTCAACATTTATTAAGCTTATAAATTTTTACTTTTTGTTGACATTGACAAGAAGGTGATAATTTAACTTTATGTTTATTATTAAGGTCATAGTGGATGATGGTGGTGTACTAGGGTGCATTATATTAAATGGTGATCCTAATATGAAAGGTGCAACTCACTCACTCACTTTTATTTTTGAAAGCCCGTACCGGAACTTGTGGCTGTGTTTCCATGGTAACTTGGCGACCGTTCGGTCGGGGCTGTGCTGCTTCCCGTCCTCTCCTCTCACAAGCCGCCGGTAACAAAGAAGAGACAACAACAGAGGAATGATGGGGACGAAGACAAGCAGACACTTATAACCAACAATACAAGACTTCAGTCATTTTTTCTTGCACTGTATTTTTTAAACCTTTTTTCTCAGTTTCCGTTTGGACTTGGTAAGATTTTAAGGCAGTAACTTAACATAAAGCTGCACCCCAGATCTATTATAACCTACAGTAAAACGATTTCTCTTACCAAAGCTAGCTAACTATATTGGACTGCCAACACTAAAACCGAGTGACTCAAGACTACGATTCAGACATGCTGAATAATTTCTGGTGAGTTTTACTTACTCTATTTTATGATTTCTCACATATTTATTCAATATTTGTAGTTTTTGCAGGTTTGGTTGAAGTGGACGGGCGGATTGAAAGCACCTGTTCTCGATATTAGGGAAATCGCGTTAATGCTTTAAAAAGGTTTTTAGAAAATTACNGATTGAAAGCACCTGTTCTCGATATTAGGGAAATCGCGTTAAGGCTTTAAAAAGGTTTTTATAAAATTATAATGACTCTGCACTTACTGTAAACTTGTGTGGTGCAGATATGAGGTTCATATCCACATTATTATACACCTATACACCATGTACCATCACCTGGACTGCTAAATTACTTGCAGTGGTGACCCACATACGACTATTATGAGCCACCTTTGATTTTAAGCGNTAATGACTCTGCACTTACTGTAAACTTGTGTGGTGCAGATATGAGGTTCATATCCACATTATTATACACCTATACACCATGTACCATCACCTGGACTGCTAAATTGTGACCCACATACGACTATTATGAACCACCTTTGATTTTAAGCATTTTCATTAATAGACTTCCTACAACAGCTAATTGTTTATTAGCTATTAGCTGTTTATTATGCGTTATAATAATGAAAAATGTGTGTTTTTATTATGAAAATTGACATAGTAGGTTTAATGGCTGGTCTCAAGTTGTGAAATTTCGTTGTAGCTCTGCATTATCACAGCTAAAGCCTGCCGCACATTGTTGTACATATTTACTTATATATCCCATTTGGCAAACCAACCAGACATCCTTGTTCTTCCTGTGCTCCCACCCCTTTTCCCTTTTCTGTGTGTGTGTTTTTTTCTCACCGACACACCTTTTCCGTACTCTCTTCCTGGCCAGCGTGGAGCTCACACACTCATCACATACAGTATATTATACTGGATGATGCTAGCCCACTCTTAAAGTCCCCCTGCCCATTTTTATATACACACTATAACCCCATTAGTCTGCTNCACACACACACACACACATATTGGCGAGCATTGTGTTAATGGGGTTCTTCTTTAAGCACTTAAGGATTGTTCTCAAGCTGGTCTGATTTGAGGGATAACACCATATCTGACATAGATTGGCTCCAGCAGGACAAATACCATTACTGGGATGAATGACTGGCCCACTGACCCAGCCGGTGCATGTGTTCGGGGGGTCCAGCAGACTGGAGGATGTAGCTATTGAACTAACCAGGTCAATATAGCAAAAGGGAGACAAAAGAGATGAATACTGAAAGAAAGTCAGAGTGTGCTTCGTCTCATTTGATCCCTGAGTGCATTCACTCACAATCACAATGTTTTATCCCCCCGCTGTCCATATGAGCTTTGTGAGCGAACACACCCTCGTATTAGTGGTTTGGATGTCGCTCTGTGTACAATGATAATAACCAGAGGGCCAAAACTGAAACCTGCATAGACCCAACATTACACCNCCGCTGTCCATATGAGCTTTGTGAGCGAACACACCCTCGTATTAGTGGTTTGGATGTCGCTCTGTGTACAATGATAATAACCAGAGGGCCAAAACTGAAACCTGCATAGACCCAACATTACACCCCCACAAACATTTCTACGGTGAAGTCATGGTTTCTGATGTCTGTGGTTATAAAACAAGTTAGAAAAATGTATCTACTTTCCAGAGAGGAAATATTTTAGCTGTTTTGGTGCAAATTAGAAGAAAAGTTGCGTATAAGTTGAGTTAACATTGTATGTGGATTCATACATAGTACTAACACTTTGCTGATTTTTAACAGAAAGGGTGCTGCAGTTTAGTACAAATTGTGTAATTAGTACAAGTGTAATGTTGGGTTATGTTTAGTAAGTGCAAGCACATTATATTGTTGTTGCCCTCTAAAGTTTTATGATAATATAACCGCAATGACACGATTTCTCAAAAGCTACGTCTTAAATAACAAGTCTTACACAGCAGAAGCTACTTTAAGGAAATGATTGGGAAAACATGATGAAAGGAAGAAATCGTAAAAACAATCGTAAAACAAAGTTTTCTTTGCTTGGACTTTATGACCTCATAAAACAAAGTATATGAAGTCTGTTTCAAGATATCATTTCAAAGTGCAACAGGACAGTCAGGTAGGACACAGCGTTAGGAGGATATCATCATGACATTATTGGTTAAAACTGGATGGTCCTACATCAGCAGATATAATCAAGATTATTTTGTTTTACAAGAGGAAATCATTTTGATATAAGAATAAAGTAATAGTATTTTGGCATAGATTGTTAAATAAGTGTACAATTTGACAGAGGATGTGATCTGAAAGGGTTAGAAAAGTGTGAAGAAGCAGAAAGAGAGAGCAAAGTGTCACACAAGTTGTTCATATTAATGAGCATCACTGTCATTAACTCAAAAACAGTTTCTTGTGAGCGGGCTGAGCAGCATGTGTGCAAACTGGTCCAACTTGCTGGTTCACTCACTCATTACCAGCTACTGGTTATGTTATTAGCTTTTGAAAGCAGCGTGTGGAAAAAAACTCAACATATTTTTTTGCAGGTTGTTGCCTGTGATGTTTGTGTTTACGTGCTGCTGTTGATTTAAATGGAAAAAAAAGGATTATCTGCTGCAGTCTCAACTTTTAATCTTTCACAGATGAGTTCATGTGCATCCAACACAAAAACACAGCACAGAAATAAAACATGTTTCACATTCACACCGATCACTAACACTTACTTTCATTACTGTTCAATCTTTTAAATACATTTCTTGTTGACCCAAGAAATTTGACCAATGAGAGCTGTAAAACACCTCTACACATTTCTTTCAGTCTGATTTTACCTAATGTGATTCACAATATACTAAAAATCTAAATCAAATGCTTTTTGTGCACATTTTTTGATAGGTCAAATTTGACCTATATTTATTTAAAAAAAAAAAAAATCAAAAATCAGCATTAAATCATGTTGTTTTATAATTCATATTCTAAAAAAATGTTCTCCTGGATCATAAAATAGTGATGTGTGATATGAAAGTCTTAATAAAACAGAAGGATCAATTAAACATTTATTAATGACCGAAAAGGAGGAAATTTATGAATGTGAGTAGGTACAGAGATTAATAATCTAATAAGGATATGAAGAGTATGATAATTGCCATTTCTCAAATGTGAAGATTAGTCATTATCTTTTGGTTTTTAACTGCTGAGCAGACAAAAAAAGGCATTTGAAGATTGGCAGTGTGGACTCTTGAGATATGTTATCTGACATTTCATGGACGAAACGATTTATTAGAGCAGAAAATATTGGTTATTTGAAGCCCTACTTCTGTGTTCAGTAGGATACAGACACTGTTCCAGTTTGAAAGACTTAAAATTATCAAGTAATTGACGCTAAACAAAAGATTAAAAGGATCCAGTTCCATAAATGCATAAAATATCAATCATTGATGACATCACTCCACAATGATGTCATCATTTTGTTGATATGTCAAATTAGGCGTCTGAACACAAATCCGTCAATAATCTAAAACAGATTAAAAGCAGGGAATTCTCACGTTAATGGATTTAAATGGATTAAGCAATGAATCATATTTGGACATTTATTACACAAACTATCGTGACGTCAAAAAAAATACATTTTCTAGTTGATCTAGACTATAGACTATAGACTAAAAGATGAATCAGTTAATCTATAAAATGAGAAGATGAGACATTTGTTGCAACCCCTCAGTGAAATGTTTATCGAGCATCTTCTGCTCTATTTTCTGCTCAAGTCAGACGATGACTAACCCCTGTTTGGTTTGGTATTGCATCAGCTGTTGCTCCCTCATCAAAAAAAAAAAAAAAAAAGAAAACATATGGTGGGAAGAATGTGCAGCGTGGCCGTTTGGTTTCCCCGGACGGAGGCTGGATTTCATTTATCATCACGATGCTTTTTATAGACGCTCACGAGCCCGACTGCACTTTAAATTGGCTTCATTTGAATAACTAGAAAGCTTTGAACAAGGGGAGGAAACACATTAAAGTTTGAATACCTGAAAGGAAGAGTCAGTTCACACGTGTCAAGTCTGTGATAAAATGAACAGGTTTTTTTTTTTTTTTTTTTACTTTTTCAGGTAGTCATGCTAAAAGGTGAAAAAGCCAGAAGGTGTTTGAAGCTAGAGTGGAGTCATTCTTAAAGCTCCTGTGTATTGAAACAGTGGTTAACTATTAATTGGGTTGGTGTTTTATGACTCATGCAAAACTGAACAATATGAGAGCATGGTGAGCAGATGTAATTATATAATTATTATTATTAACATTCATTAATAGCAATTAAGATGTTTTGAAATTGTAGAAAGAAATCACATTAAAAAAAAAATCTCAAGTCATTTAATATGTAGATTGTTGTTTAATATCCTTGTTGAAATGGAAACCTCACATCAGATCCCTTTGATATGGATGATGTTAGCCATTAAAGTCATCAATAAATAATAATAAAGAGTTCAGGGAACATTAGCACAGAATAATCAATGGTCTCTCACAGTTTAAAGGGAACAGTCACTGGATTTTCCCTTCACCTTGTAACCATGAAGTGCACTTAATGTATTTACCCATTTCGTCCACTGTGCTGGTTTTATATCTTGTTTTTTGATTGCTATGTGTTTTATTGGCATAAGGAAGTCTGCAAACTCCTAATTTAGACTTCCTTAGCACAAGGTTCATTTTCCTCTGCGGGGTTGTCTTGAAGCACAGAGCTCAAAGTCTGAATTTAGGAAACAAGGAAGCAATCCCGAATTATTCAATGTTTATTACCTTGAGCAACAGCAGCGGACAATGCTGAATAATGCTTATATTAGATCACGGAAAGGTAGAGGAAGAGATTAACATGCTACAAAGGTCACTGAATGGAACCAGAAGTATGCAATCACATGTTTGCTCGTGACCAAAATTTACAGGTTATGACTTTGATGTTGATGTGAGTCCTGAGAGGCTCAACTAAAGAGTGATTTTTATGTCGCGACTCTCGTTAAAATGTTGAGAAATTCACAAAAAAGACATTTTTAAGAAATGGACATAGAAAAAATGTTTTATTAGAAATCAGTGACCTTTAGTGACCTTTTATAATTCATATTCTTTCCTCTCTTTTCATCAGGTGAGGATGACATGCTCTCATTGACTTCTGCCCTTGAAGCCTGGCCTCTGATTGGTCAGGTTTGGGAGTGAAGCGCATCATAAGACATCCATCATTCAGCGACCATGTCTGTCCAGAGACCCGATATCCCTCCAAAACCTGCGATGCAAAGCAGCACCCCTCCTCTCCAGGACGAAAACGGCGATGAAAGCCACACCACCGGGAAAGTGAAGAGGATTGTGAACAAGTTCAGCAAAAAGGAAGTCGCATCAAATGAAGCGAACGAACGCCCCGCAAACAGCAGTGCAGAATTCACGCCGAGTAAGCGGTTCAAAAGAGCCCCCACCATAAAGCCCAAACCAAACCGTGCCAGCCTCCCCCTTCAGCTGAGCAGAGAGCAGGCGCCTCCGCTGCCCACCAAGAGGAGCCGCGTCCCGCAAAAGCAGAAAGAGAGCGTCGGCGGAGAGGAGGGCGACAGCATCAGCGGGGAAACACGACGATCAGGTACCGTGGGTCTCAAGATGCAGGCCTAACACTTTCACTTTCATTCTGACAGGTAGAAGCGTTTTTATCTTCGTCTTGATCTGCTTTCCCGCAAATAAACTTCTTTTTTTTACCATAATAAAGACAAGTTTATTCATGCATCCTAAATTTAAAGCATATTTGAGGCGCAATAAAAACAAGACTGAAAGAGATGAGTCAATTTAATTTGAAAAGTAAAGAAGCAGGAAGTATGACAAAAACATTGGGTATTTCTATTTTCTAGTTGGTCTGCCAGCGCTACGTGGTCACATGGTTTCTGGAAAATTAAATTAAAAAGTTTTCCTGGGAAGAGAAAAACATTCAAAGTGATTTATTGCAGCTTTAAGCCATCAAGGCAGAGATTAGATTAGATTAGATTACGCTAAACAAACACAACAAAACCTGCAGTGTAAATACAGTAACACTAATGACTGCAGTTTTAGATTAGAGTACTGATTATATTATTGGGCATTTGTTAGTGAACACATGTGCAGACCCAAGAGAGCACAGACTGTTTTGAAAGTGAAATGTACGGCACACAGTTAGACAGGTGTGGTGCCACTGGTATAAACTGGTTCCGTCAGTTGGTCAGTGACCTGTGTGGGCGCATATTTATCGAACTCATTGTGTAAGAGAGAAAAATACGTGTGTGCGCACGCTCCAGACAGAAATATATACGAAAACAGAAAGTGACACTTAACTCTGATTACTTCCAATAAGAAAAGATTCATCTCACAGTGTCCCCCAGTTGTTTTTGCTCTGCAGCTGTAATGCAAAACAGCAAACATCTGGATTATTGACATCATTGACTCACTGCTGTGTCATGACGATCAGACTTCGGGCCTGACTCAACAAAAAGAAGAACCCCGCAGAGAGACATTTCATTGTTTGGCTTGAATGGGAATTGATTTGTTCCTCCAGAAGTTACGCGCTCTTAATCATCGCTTCCTTATTTTGGTTCCCTCGTCAGCAACAGGAAGAATTTATCAGCACCAATACATAAACACACTGTCAGTATCCATCAATATCGGCCTTATAAAAGGAAGTAAGCTCTTTAATGTTAGTAAGGTCTGCAGCCAATTAATATTTTCAGTTTCTGTGGTGCAGTGGTCAGCACTGTCGCCTGTCGAATCTTTAAAAATCAGCGTCTGTATCGGCTGATGTAGGAAATATTTTGCCACTTAACCTTCATCTTTATTCTCCTCTCACCTCGTCCGTTTCCTTTTGTCAATATTAGATTTTTTTTTTTCCCCTCACAACGCTCCAAACTTTCCGTTAATGTTTGAAGACACCACTCACACACTGCAGACACGCTGTATTTGCATGGTGATGAAGTGCTGACTCAACAGTCCAGTGTCTGCCATGTGGAGCTGTTATGAGGAGAGTAGGCGGGGGAAGGCGGGGGAGGGAAGCTTTTAATGAAAGAGAGCTGTCCTATCTGGGGATGCACACGCAGGAATAAAACAGGAAACAGTGGTGTAGCAACGCGGAGGAAAAATGAGCATTTAAGCTTTTTTTTTTTCCTGTAACAGCATTCGGAAAAACTTTTTTAAAAATGTCAAAGAGGTTTACTGTGATGCACTTTATTCCCTTTGTGTGAAGTTAATCTGCTTCTTATCTCTCTGATGCAGCGCCTGACGGAAAAGAGGTGGAGGTTCAGCTGAATGGAGGAAGGGAGGTGGAGGTGGGGCACAGTCCAGACACGCCGTTGAGCCCCTGCTGCGAGCCGAGCTGCAGCTGTGTGTGCCACTTCCAGCGGCCGGGCATGAAGCTGATATGGGTGCCTGCTGACAGGGAATATGGTGAGGAGGAGGAGGAGGAGGAGGAAGAGAGGGAGGAAGAAGAGGAAGAAGAAGAGGAGCAGGGGGAGGAGACAGAGGAGGATGGTACTGATGGGGAAGGGGACAGCTTAGATGGGGAAGACAAGGAGGTGGAGGCAGTAGGGAAAGGGGACAGCGAGGAAGAGGACGAGGTGGACAGGACTGCTGCTGATGAGAGTGTAATGTCAAAACTAAACAAAGCAAAGTTTCACCACTCTCTGGATGTTTTAATCAGCGAGGGTAACAGGAGGCGGTCGGACCCTGGTCCTCATGTCATGCTCACCGCCCTCGCTGTCACTCGCTCTCAGTCTCCACCTGTCCCCCCCAAACAGAGTCAGTCCCACAAACCCATCGAGGAAGAGGAAAACATTTACGAAGCCACGCTTCCGGTGCCCAATTCTACTCCCAAAAAGAGCTCGTCTGTGTGTAAGGAGCTCGATATTCCTCTGATCATGGTGCGCAAACCAGCCTGTCGGTCTAAGCTGTCCAGCAGCTCTTCAGACCCGACATCAGAGTTTGAGGTGAATACAGGTTCAGTACCGAGCGCAGACATGCCGCCTGCCATCCCACCCCGCATGCCGGTGACTCCGGTGCACCGGGGCGGTATTCCTCTCCCAGGAATGTTGAGGCCCTCCTCTCCCACCAGCGGCCTGAGCCCCCAACGAGCCGTCACTCCACCCTCGACCAACACTGCCCTGCCTCAGAGACGCCCACCTCCACCGCCAAAAACAGATCCCAGGAGGCTTAGCAGTGCCTCCATGCAATCCCTCACACAGAAAAAAGGTACTGAACACACACTGTTACCCTCACCTGAAATGAGCTATGAGTTATTGACAGATTGTTAATTTCTGGTAGAATTGAAACTGATGACACCATTTATTTGTCTTTTTAGAAGGAGAGGAGAATGAAGAGAGTGAAGGAGACATAGAGGACACAGGAGAAGAATTGTAAGTTCTCTCTGGCCTGTTTGAAAATAGTGAATTAAATTCACTATTTACTCCTGTTTCCATTGGAAGAAACTTTAAATTCTTTTCTTGTGTTTTTTGTTGACAAAATGAGAAATAAAATTTCAGCAGTGAATCAGCCTCGATGGCCTGTTGTGTATGGAGGAAACATTAACCATCTAACTCTCACTCTTTTTGTTCCGTATCACGCTGTTTCATCCTTTTCCTCTCTTTCGCCTCTTCCCGTTTCAGATCATCAGTCAGGAGCGGCTCCTTTAGGGAGAAACCATTCTGCTGGAAGTCGCGGCTACAGGATGGTACGACACAGAAAACAGAAAATGATCTATTAGACCACTGAAAGTATCACAGTGAAAAAAATTGTGAAGGACATTATCTTATCAATATGTTTGCCATATAGCACAATCATTCAATATTTCTTTTGAGAATTTTAGCATCAATATATTTTTTTTACAGTTAACTCATTCAGTGCCGGGTTTTTTCCCTCCCAGTGCTAGCACTTCTGAGGATTTTCACTACTTTCCAATCAGCAATAAAATATGTCCTGTGAATAATGACACAACATATCTCAAATAAAAGATAAGACCATCTACTCTCACTAGGAAAAAAGTGAGTTCCACTCTTTAGTTAGTTCTCTTCATTTGAATACAGCATGTTTTCTCCAGTTTCAGCCATTTGGGAAGATAATCCTGAGGAAAAACANATGTTTTCTCCAGTTTCAGCCATTTGGGAAGATAATCCTGAGAAAAACTGCTTTAACGTGAAGGAGACATTTTAAAGCAGAACTCGCTTTTAAACCTTTTATTTTTGACTGCAGTGATGCATTAGACAACTGTACAGTATGTTTTCTTACAAATTATAATAATACTAATC
>JANJYP010047806.1:0-21551 GCA_024605115.1 Rastrelliger brachysoma | reverse complement strand
TATTAGAGCAAAAATGATCAGTTCCTGAATGCAAATGTATCTGATTGAATGTTGTTTCCTTGGCTGCCAGTCTGACATATGTTACTGTGTAACATTATTGTGTCGCAAAATACAAAGTAAAAGTTGTCAGATAGTGGACAGCCTCAGTGGGCTGCTATGCTCAGTACTGTTTTCTGTTGATTTTGAACTGAGATCCCTCCATGTACTTTGAGATTTAGCATTCAAACACATAAACACAACATTGTCTAATCTTTGACATCCCATCCCTTCTCTGGGATGATAGATTTTTCTTTTGAAGTAGAATGCATTTTGTGGGNGAGATCCCTCCATGTACTTTGAGATTTAGCATTCAAACACATAAACACAACATTGTCTAATCTTTGACATCCCATCCCTTTTCTGGGATGATAGATTTTTCTTTTTAAGTAGAATGCATTTTGTGGTAAAGTAAAATGTTCATTCATTGGACAAAGTGTCACTGAGGTTTTGCAGTGATTTAAAAGTCATTGTGTGTCACCAGACAAAACCCATCCTCTCATTGTGAGATTAATTAATTCCATCTTTAAAATAAGACATAGAATGTATTTGCAGCTTTCAAACATGCCACTGATAATAATTGAGTAATCTACTCCGTCTGCCTTTGTCTGTAAAGGACTCTCAGCAAAGTATCACTGAGCAGAAAATTCAAGAAAATAATCATCAAAGAAGCAAAGTAGATAACAGTCAAAGTGGGCCATCTTCTCTGCTGGTAAGTCAGTGTCTTTGATTAAAAGACACTACAAAGACTTTGTAGTGGCTGAGAGAGATGTGTCTGTGACGAAAAATGCAAAAATTAAGGATTTCATAGATGAAAGCATGAGTCAGGTGATCTTCTGTAGTTTTGAATAGTCTTGACTGGTATAACTTTTACAACTTTAATATGACATTAAAGTGTAAACAAATGAGTAATACATCATGTACAGCATGTCCAGTTTCCTTTGAAAGAGTCAAACCTTCCATTATTTTATGATTATATATTGAGTTATATTGAGATATTTTGAATTCTGTGAAATGACTCATGCTGTACATCAGTTGATTTTGCTCTATGACGGTTGTGCTACCCCTGAGATTTTAGTGCTTTATATGCCAGTTACCTGACTAGACATTAATGGTGACCCCATTTTGTGGTATTTATTTGTGATATGACGTCTGATTCTTATTGAGGCCACACAGATAGCTTCTGGCTAGATCATAAGATGGCATTTATTGGAGTTCATAGGAAAANAGTAAATGACCATTGATTGACCTGCATTTCATCTGTTAATCAACTCAAACCTTAAATATGCGTGTGTGTGTGTGTTTGTGTGTGTGTGTTTGTGTGTGTGTGTTAAAGGAAGGTAGAGCTTACAAAACAACCTGTGTGCCAGTGCCAATTTAATAACATGGTGACAAACCATAACTCTTGTTCCAATATATAATGGAGCTACCGTACATATATACATACATACATGCATGCACCCATGTACGTATATATACATCCATGTACGTATATATACACACACACTCTGGTGCACACAGTCTATACACGCACACAACCCCAAGCATGAATGTACATACACCCACACACACTTTAGCTTTTATCTTACACAAGCCGGTTGATAGAAATACCCCAAGGACTAAGAGGAAAACCAGAGGGAAAGGATGCAATAATAAAGCCTCGTTATATCCCTCCATTCTGTTGATGTTATGTTAGGCCACAAGACACAGCAGACCACATAAGTAGGTCAGTGTGCTACAGTACATGCAACAGGCCAGCAGTGGAGAAGCTCCACTGGTGATTAATATCAACATAAGCCATGTCACTGCATGCATTATTTAGGAGGATGACACACTATATAACAGGATGTAAGTACTGAGGTTCCATGTAGGAGACTCACCTGAGAACTGATCGGATCCAGTTATTATTTAGTCAATTCAGGAATTCGATTTTATTTCCCTATTTAGAAACTATGGCACTGAGCTCCTAAAGGTGCTGCTCCACTGCTGACTGTACCTCTGACATCGAGCTCAAAGGCTATTAGACCATCACAAAACAAAATAGAAACCAACAAGGCTTTAACACCTAATAAACATAATGCATGAATTAAATGCAAAGTTATATACTATGTCACTTGCAGTTGTATTTGACACATTAAGTCACATACAAACAAACATTTTAAAAAGTCCAGATGGACTTCCATTGTGGTCCTAAATCTAGAATAGATATGTAGGAGTCAAGGTGACTATGTGATTTCAAAGTATAAACAAATCAATAAAATGAATGCAAAAATTGTTACTTGGTGTGTCAGCCCAATATTTTGCACTACAGTTAAATATCTAAACAATTAGGCAAACAATTTAAATTCATGGTCACCAAAGGATGGAAATTAATGAGTTTGCTGATAGGCTACCGACTTAAAATTTCCAACTCTAAACAAGTAATCCTTGACAATAAATGTTTATTTCCCACAAGCCTTGTTGTGAGGAGTGGAGAAAGTGGACTCAAATGAAGGAGATTGCAGGCAACAGGAACTTGAAGAATAAATCTTTATTCAAGACTCAGGAACAGGAAACAGAAGTGCAGGCACCAAACAGAACAGAACAAAGGATCCTACATGACTGAACTGTAACACAGGACTAAAATACTAACTGAACTAACAAGCAGATGAGGTGTAGATGGGGAGATGGCTGAGAAGCTTGGGTGAATAAGAGAGAAGTGATAAAACAGGAGAACAGACAGGGAGCTGAGGGAAACACAGTGAACAGAGCACTAATCATAACTGACATATAAAACCAACTCAAATACCCAAGTAATGCTGCAACCTATTTTATCTGTGATAAACTAAAAATAATTTTAATAACTAAGAAAGTACAAGTTGTGTGAATTCAGACCAGAATGAAAACAAAAACAGACACAGGCAACTTTAATAATTATCATCATGCCAGATGTCTCTTTTTAAAAGGTCCAACTCAAATAAGCCTTGTCCACAGCCCAGCCTAAACAAACAGGGAGAAAAGTCTAAGGGCCTCTAGAGTACTGGTGGAGAATGGCAGCGAGGGACATAGACCCAGACTGTGACAAGCCTCAGCTGCATTTTGAAATTAATTCTAATGTGCTTGTATTAGCATTCCAACACTGAAACTATTATATGGACATGCTGCATATTAACATATCACAATGACTTCCTAAACATTAACATATTAAATATGCATATCAACATTTAAATGCTGACATACTAATCTACAATTAACTGCTATTGTCAACATGCTAATGTAACACATCAGCCCAAGGCACAGCTGAGCTATGTACATTTGAGACAGTTCAGTGTATCTGACATGTCCTCAAATAGCCACACTCAAATAGCCCCTCATAATTCTCCTTTATTTGGATGACTCTGTCATACTTGCTTTCCTTTACAACTCCCTGCTGCCTTGAATAATGAGCATTATAGCCTCGGGGGATGCCTAGCTTAACTACAAAGAGTTTTATCATCATTGGAATTGGCAGTGGAATCAGGCACACAAATATCAATCAATCCATAAATCAATTATCAATTCCTGGAAAAGATGCTGGGTGCAAAATACCCAGCGTTGCTATGGCAACAAGCACACTGTAACTTTTCAACAAAAACCAATGTCTATTGTTAGGAGTATCATTATACGCCACCACCAAATGACTGCATGTCCTGCTGGCAGTCTGCATGTCCACAGCCCTGTCCCCATTTCTTGGCCCAGATGGCCTCCACACCCCACATCCCTACCAAAGCAGTGGTGGTGAGTCACTGTCATTTATGACAGAGAAGTCAAAGCCTCAGTTGCACATGCTGTTCAAAGACTGACATCACTGACAGGGAGTCATTTTAATCACAAGTTGATTTCACATACTGAATGTCAACATGGAAATCATGATAGTGTTTGTGATAGACTGACAGGAGGACTGAATGTGATGGGAACAGGTGTTAAAGTGTTAAAGTCATTACTTGTTTGGCATTATATGGTACACGGAATAAATAGCAAATATGTGGTACAATATGTTTTAGGTGATGCCCCACAGTGTTTCACGTGAGTGTCAAGGTAGCATAATGTTTTTATGTCCAGTAAATAATGAATGTTAATGGACACTTGTATGATGACTGCTGAATAACTGAATGAGCCTTTGATGCAGAGGAGGGTCTTTATTTGGTGCTCTAAATTCACATTCATGAATCACTTTGAGTTGTGAAAAAGGGAACAACAGCACTCATTCACATTAGAATGAGGAATTCTTAATAACCCTACCTTCAAGTCTCCATGCAGGCATTAATTTACTTGGTTTTCTGAGGTCAGAGGTCAGGCAGATGCTCATATGTTGACAATTGTCACATGCTATGAGCTCAGAGTTTCTCTTTATTTTCAATTATATGAATACCTCCTATTACAGTATATTCTATCTCAAAGGGGACATATTAGGCACATTTCTAGGTAAATGTTTAATCCTAGAATATCTTAACATGATTCATATTTTAAAAATCTCCTTACTTATTTTATACTGACCCTCCACACATCTCCNACACACACACACACACACACACACACACACACACACACATAATCACACACTGCTGGCATAGCCATTGGGAGCAATTTGGGGCTCACTATCAGATCTTCCACACACTCTATGTCGTGAGTCACAGTTACCCCATTACATAGATATCCAACATTCATTAACAGTGTATAAATAACAGAAAATCACAAAAAGCATGATAAGCCCCCCAGTGAATTGAGACACACTAGAACACTCCACATAATCATTTGAAACATTGATAATATAATGATATTGGTGAGACATTAACTACTTTTTATTAAGTGTTTGCTTTTTATCATTTCCTCTTCTGTTTACCTCTTTGTATTGCTCTCTTGCATGTGGCTAGCCCTGCATAAATTTACTGGTGACTAAGTACTTGTACCATATTCAGTGACCTTAATAATGTGCTGCTAATGGGCAACGGAGGAAAACTTACTGGCATACAAATGAAAACAAAATTTCGCATTTGCATCACTCAAACACAAACATAGACAGAAAAACGTCCACATTTGGAGCTTTATATGAGCACAGAAAAGTTCTTCATGCCCTCGGCTACAGTATTTGTATCATTGAACTCTTGCAGACATCAGTCACATTGACATTAATTGCTGATGATGTTTAATCAAGGCAGTTGGGTTGTTTTTATACTCTGATAAGCTCTTAATCTTGCTCCTCTGTGGTTCTACATTCACAAATATAAAGTAAATCATTTTACACAACAAGCATCAGTGGCATAAATAAATTAAATGCAAAAAGTTGTGGACATTAACATCCCATATCAAGAGATATTAACACACACATCTACATATTTCCATGGAAAACCACAGACCTGCATGTGATAGGTTTTGCCCTGGCTAAATGATCTACAGTGCAACTTTCTCATTCCAGTGAATGGGAAGGTGTGTCCAAACCTTGGATTAGTGTTGTCTGTTCATTCTTATTTTGAAGCAAGAATGTCCTCTTAAGTAAACATATCTAATCCCATGTAATGTAATACCATTTAAGGGCCAACACTTGGTGGTACGTCAGATACATCAATAAGAAAAACAGTTACCTGATGAAAAAACAACAGTTGGTATGAAAGATTTGTCCAGAATAATCTCCATCAATCTGAACTCATTTTGTTATTTGTTATTGTTATCTGGTTTATGGGGCTTGTTATAAGGCTTGTTTATGAATCAGAAATACTATTTTAAGGTAAGTGCTCAGGCAACAGCAATTTCTTTTCTATCTTGGGTAACGGAGTGAGGTTACACAATAATGTAGGTCACTTAAGATAGTTTGTTATCTCACGAGAGTATTTGAATTCTTGAATACATATGCCTTATATGAGGAAATAATTAAAGATTTAATTATGAGGGCTGGGTACAGAGAAGAAAGACCACAGGCAAAAACGGTGAACAAGGAAAAGGATCAGAGTGTGTGCTGGTGAGCAGCTGACTGATTAAAATCTCTCATGGGTCAAGCTGAAGATAAGCAGATGCAAACAAATACACTTGTGTGAGGAATGCACACACACACACACACTCACACACAGACACACACAGCCAGATGTGAAAGATACAGGATAAACTGATTTCTCTTGGCAGACGGGAGGGGCATTATGTTGACGTCGCTGGTGAAAAACCTTCACGCGTTTGACCCACATTCTGTATCTAAACAACACGCAGGTGCTCCTACTGTTCCAATCTCACTCCTCTTTCTCTATTTGTGTTTATTTCTGCTCTCAAAGATGAGCATGCTGTGTGAAAAGAGGGATGACTAATGAAAATTACTTCTCTCCCTCAGGTGAAGGTGCTTCAGAAAGCAGCAAGGTGCTGCACAAAATACTGACACTGCTTTAAATGTTCAGCTATTTCACCAGTGGTACATAAAAGCCTTGTGTGAATTAAAAGGAAGTTTGGTGGTGGAACTATGAATTGTTTTTCAAATTCAGTTTTTCTGCAAGGTTCAATGTGTATAGCAAATTGCAAAGACTCACATAGACAAGGTTATCTGTCTGAACTCAAATGAACCCACTGGGGATTTAATGTAACTTGCTTTGACATAGGTGACCTTGTTGCATATGAGGAATTCAGACCACATGCTGTTTGCATTTTGAGGCAACAGTTAGTGTCCTTATGTAAGTGCATTTATTGCTCAGATGGTGTGTGTATGTGCATGTGTTAGCATTTGTATCTCAAATCTTAATATGAATCCATCCTGACATGCATGTGGCATCTCACATTTTTCAAATATCATACACAACACAGACTTGTTTTATACCTGTTCCAGCTTTCTTCAACAGACAACAGAACATTTACCACTAATGCTGCTTTTGTAATAATAGTCGCTCATACTGACAGTGATGTAAAATAATACCTGAGGTGAATTGCTGCTGATCCACTCTCGTTGCAGGTCCAGTTTCCCTGTGTTGTACCGTCTCCATCAGAAGCACAGTAATGGATGTATTTTATTGATTAATCAAACCTTTGCAAAACAACACTATTTGTCAGTCCTTATGTGACAGTTGTCGGTCCTGTCACTATGCCTCCAAGTGATCATGCACCTTGGCTACTTGGCCAAGGGGATATCCCTTTGGTCAAATGGTCAGCACGCATGACTCTTACCCGGGAAGTTAGGGGTTCAATCCCTGCCTGGGCCCTCCTTAGTTGTCATGCTACACTTAGAAAGCTTGGTATCTTTGTCTGGCCCCTAATAAAAAGTTAAATATCAGATTAAACATTGCGACATTTTTTAATCTGGATCTCAAATAACCAGTAATCGTTATTTAAATCTGTTGAATCTGATAATTTAGTCAGCAATGTAATGACCACAAACAAGCCTCATACATACAACACATTCATACTTCATACACTCGCTTCACATACTAATGAGTCTTAATTTTTCTTTTGAGAAAAATAATTTCAAGACAAGAATATTTTAAGATAGAGTGATTAGTTGTTCATGATAGCACATTTTTAATACATCTGTATAACTAGAACTATTACCCTGATGATGAATCGAACTTTATCACTGAAAAGAATAATAGCGATGAACATTTTAGTACTAGTTTCATAATGAAAAAGTGGAAAAATCATGTATGATTTATGTTGCTCACCCTCAGGTTCAAATGAATAACATATAGGTGAAAGGTGGCATGTTTTCATTTTGCAGGGCAGCTAAGGCATCCATTCAATACACAAATGTACAGATGATATGGGCAGTGTTTTTAATATGTCTGTATATGAAGGTGACATTTAAACATCTGCTGATAGCTATGATCTAAACTCATGACAGTCTTGATGTTTGATGCTTCAAAACACTCAAACTAATTCTCACAATGTCCCACTCCTCTATGGTGGTGCCACTTCCTCCATCTGCCCCAGAGATGCTGCCAGTTCAGCCCTGACATAATGCCCCCTCCAGCAGCCTAGACCACCCACTCATCTCTGCTGTGACTTCTGCTGGAGTGACACCAGCAACAGCAACTTTGTTTTATCATGACTAGTACACACGCATACACACTGTCCATAAATATCATATGTCCTGATACATACACATGTTTATAAGTATGTGGTGCAGTCACGTGTGGATGAACAGGTGGAGTGTTAAAATAACTTCTCCAGGGTTAGTGATCTGAAACTCACTCGAGCTACAGAGATACTACTGCGACACATGCCTAGGTATTAATGTAAGTGAAGTATTTCGACAAAAATCAACAGTGACATAAATATATACTTTAGTGGTCATACAGGGCAACCTGACTGAAATGTTGAATATCCAATATTCCTATTGACAAATTATTCTAAACTGTCTTATTAATTTCATCACTCACCACTGTCCCTGCATACTGCTCCTGTCTCTGACTCAATCTCATGCACTTAGATGTCAGGAGAGGTGGTGGAGTGATCATTATCTGGTGAGCAGTGGCTATTCTTTCATGTTTATAATCATTTTACATCATCATTCACCATTTGTGATATGCGAGAAGCTGTGAAAACGTGGACTGGATTAGCATTTTCTCTCAATAAACAAATGAAACGGATTCAGTTAATGAAACTGACAGAGCACCCTGTAAACAGTGCTGAGTAGACAGACTGATGGACTGATTTTTATAAACACTGAAGCAGAGGGAGCTCAGCTCCTGCTGGCTGTACTGCTGAGGTGAGGTGGAGCTAAGCTGAGTGCACAGGCCCAATTTATTCTCTGCCAGTATAGAGCTAGTAGGCTACCATTTAAAAAAAAGGTTGGGCCAAAATCACAGTCGGCCCACCCAGGAAATGTCTGGTATGTTCGATGTCCAGTCCAGCCCTGTTTAATAATGAGATATGATATATTAGAGAGAACATGAGAGTACAAATGAATTTATATGAATAAATCCCAAACATTTTTAGGTGAATGTATGTGCCCTCAAATGCACACACCCAACTAGACAGCTGTTGCATGCACAAATTTACAAATGCACCCCCCCCCCCTTTTTTTTTCTACAAAGTCTACTACACAATGAGACGATACAGTTAATGGGGTGATGGTATTTGGCTCTTCTTGGAATTGCAAATAAATGCTGCTGTTCTTCCAGTTAATTGTGTTATGTAACTTTGGTCACGGCTCATTATTTTTTGGCTATCACTGCAGGGGGAGTTTGATTTATCAATGCTAGTTTGCTCACAGCTGCTCTTGTTCAAGTCCATGCCACTTCTGTGGTTCGAGCAACAGGCCTCGGTATCAGAATGTGACAGGACATGATGTTTGTTGTTGTATGCTTTGTTATCTGTCATCCTCACTTAGTCTGTACTACAAAGTTCTCTGCTAATTGTGGTCTGGCAAGGCTGAGTGGCCATTTGCCTAAGACAGGCATTGTGTCAAATGGATTGCACTCTGCTGATTGACAAGTGCTTCGCTGAAAATAAGACATTAGTCTTGAATCTTCTCTTGTCTGATTGGACAAACAACCTTACTGAGCTATCACTAGCTATCACTCATCTTGTTTTTATCCACTGTCATCAGGTTTAGAGTTAAGTTGAAGAGTCCTGTTTTATTTCATCTATAGCAGATAAATTTTGAAGTTTAATTAGTTATTTATGATGTTTGTGAGAAAGACAGAGAGAAAATTGAACAGTTACACACATTAAAATGAAGTTACCAGTTAACACAAACCTGAAGAATGGATACCAATGAAACAAAATAATGTATACATCCTCATCATTACATCTGTAAACAGAAAAAAAGAGCAAAACATTATAGAAAATATAGCTATGAAACTGAGCCAAATGGCTGTACAGCATGTGCAGCATGATCAGCTATATATTATGCTCAGTTCACACAGTGCTGAAAAGAGGCTACAGTTATCCTATGGGCTGCCTATAGGAGGCACTGCTGCACTCTGAGGGCAGCATTGCTACTACTTATGAAATGGAGCAAACTACACACATGCTATAAATTCCCCTCCTCTCACCCCAGCTGCTCCCAACAGTAACATGAAGTGCACGCAGAGCACTGTGCAACCTGTTTTGACTACTGCTTAGTAAAGAGGATTTGTGTATGTATAACAGGAGCTCAACCCAGAGTTTTGGAACACAGGAGTGGCGACTTGTGATTTCTTTATCACAATCAGAGACCAGGCCTTCAGATTTTCAGTTTGAAAAGCTGCACCTTCTTGTTTTGTGCCATACAGATCCCCCTTGTCAATGTATTTTAAAGCATTGTTTCTGATTATAAAAGACCATTTGGCACACATTGTGAATGCAACAGGCTGCAAATCTTCACAGGGATGGTGCTGATAATTCACTGCAAACACACTTAAGCTTCAAAAGAAAGTGGCTGGCATGTGCTGTACGTAAAGCAGAATCTTGGATTTTTAGATTGACATGGGTTGTTATTCATATGCCTGTTATGAGGGTTCTCATTCAACTACACATACTGAGGCAAGACAAAAACAAAATACCTTCATGCATGTGCATGCCTTTTATCATGCTGTAGTTGACCTCTCTCCACATTTTAGTACCTTTTTTATGATTTATTGTGTTTCTGAATGTTACCATATTGAACAGTTGCCCTACCCAAGTCCATACATAATTAGACAATTGATTCACCGTAAAATATATGAACCTTCTCTTTCTTATTTATTTCTCTTTTGTTTTCTCTATCTTAGTTTGTCTCTTTCTACCTCTCCCCTGGCTCACATTTCCCTCTTTCCTCTCCCACTCTTTTTGAGTAATCATTCCTATTATTCATTTAATTATCTAATTACTTTTGTTTGAGGGTCTTTGCTTTAATCTGTCGCTCACACTTTATTCTGTGAAGTTAACACACTGACATACATTTCTGAATTGATGACCTACATTCACAACTCTGGGCTGCCATCACCCCCACCCTCCCCTCCTTCATCTTTCTCTGTCTCCCTCTCTCATCCTTTTCACTTTCACACACTGTTGCTGATATTCAGTCATCCTTTGATTTTCCTCTGTGGCTGCCTTGCTATTTGTTGTGAGTGTTTGCTTTATTGATTTTTTCTTTCTACCTTTGTGTGAATATGAGCATGTATACTATGTATGCTTTTTTGTCCTAAATTGTTTTGATGCCCGCAGTATTCAGGATTTAATATAATTTATTGTATTGGAAGACCAATTCTGATCTTAGTTTCACAAAGGAAAATGTTCAGAGAAAATCAATTTTTTATCCTTGAAAGTTATCTTTAAAAAAGAGTGAGCTGTATTATATTCAAGAACTAGATATTTGTATTTACAGCAGCAGGTATTCTCTTTGATTGGAGCATGAGATGAGGAAGGTGATAGTAAATTACATGTATATGGAGCTGGATTCAGGATGTAGAGGCTAAACAGCATGGCTTGATGAAAAAAAAATTTTCACTGAGTAATCCATTGATTGATCACTCTTCATTAATTAATTAATTAATGTTGTTTTTATCATGGTCTCATGTTTTTTGGACTCTTTGTTTTCTCTTGGTTTCCAGTGTGTTTTCAGTCATTTGGTTTTGCTTATGTATATTTGAGTTTTGTAAGTGTTTTGTAGGTTGTGATTTTGTTTTGTGTCTCCCCCTGTGTCCTCTTCTCTAGCCAATTAGCTCTCAGTTTGCTCTTGAGTTGTGCCACCTGTTTTCTGTTGTTTGATTAGTTTGGTTTGTCTTTAAGTCTTTGGCTACGTTTAAACGTAGCTGGGTATTTTCAAAAACAGACATTTCACCCTCACTATTTAAAAAAAAAAAAAAAGATTGTTTACATCTATCTGCTTTTAGAAAAGTTTTCATTTACACGAACTCGTTATTGTATACTCAAACCCAGCGAGTGTGTGTGTGTGGGGGGGGACGTGGGGAGGGAGGGGCAAGTGCGTAACTGTTTACTGTTGCTACGGTAACCTGCCATTACAGCTGGAGCATACTGTGACGTCGTCGACTGTCTAAAGCTCTGTTTTTCCAGGTTTACATGCAAATGTGAAAATAGAGTTTTCCAAAATCTACACTTTGGGGAGAGGCGTTTTCACCATTTGCATACAAACAAAGGCCACAAAGGAGAAAAACTTCATTGTTTTTCAAAATACCCATGTACGTGTAAACAGGGCCAAAGTTTTCTGCTCAGTTTTTGTTGGATCTTTTGTCTAGTTTTCATCATAATCCATTAGTTCTTGTCATGGTCATGTCAGTCTTCATCTGTTCTCTCTCTATCTCATTTTGTCTGTTCTCAACAGTCTTGTCTAGTTTCAAGATTGTTAGTTACAAGATAGTCCAGTTTTGTTTTTGTCTGGAAATGAAGACTGTACAGCACTGCCTTCAGTCTCTTGCATTGTGCTACACATGCTACTTAAAATCAATACAATTCAAATCATTTGTACTACTTACATGATCATTCTGTATTCAATACAGTATGATCACTTAAATGCAGCAGAGTGCAAATTTTCAGTACCTCTGAAATGTAAACTGACAATCTGACAAACTATCTGACCTGAGATTTTTTAAAGTAAATAATAACAAATTCAGAATGAGTTTTGCTCTTAATGAATACAGTTTTGCATTAAGATTCAGTGTCCCTCCACAACAGTTTAGCAGACACAAGATGCCTGCAGGAGCTATGAGCTGAGCAGCTGTGAACATTTACTCAGCTTGTTTCTATGATAACTTAAGATCCAGACATTTAATGAATATTTCATGTATTTTAATCACTCAGTCCTGATGATTACTTACATACTGCACATTACCTCCCCTTTGTCCAAATTTGGATTGGGTATGTTGATATGCATTTGTTTGCCTTTTTGTAAATTCAGAAATGTCAGAAATAGTATTCATCATCACAGCGTGGAGGCTTCCCACTGTCATTTCACACCATGTGAATCTGCAGGAGACCAAATTAATCATATGCTGATGAAGATGAAGGTCGACTGACAATAGATTATTGTAGAAAAAAGGTTCTGAATGGATTTTCAGAGTAAAAATTGTTCTGTTAAATTACGGGATGCAGATTTGTACAAATTGAAGGCATGTTTTCATCATGTAATGTAAATACATTTCCTCTGGTGTTATCAAGAGGCTGATGAGTAATCATTTATTGTATTTATAAAAGATCCCCACAATAAACATGTACAAATGGAGATTGCTTGTGTAAATAAATGGATGGCAACCTGTGAATCAGTGTGTCTCTGTACTTTCTGCTCAGTGCATGCTGACACCCCTGTGACTCACCCCTGTAACAAGTCTTTTTTAAAAGTAACAAATAAATGTAGAAAAGTAAAATATTTCTTTAATGGAGTTATTGGTCCTGTCTCATCCCTGACTCACGTTATCTTTTTTCAATCGCAGCCATAACTTATTTTTCAATCACACAAGTCACAGTAACAGCCGCTGAGCATGATGCTGCGTAATCAATAAAGAGAAAGGTCTTCATGATCACATGTGCTCCATACATGCACCAAACGTGATGAGGAATAGCGGGGGAGGGGTGCCCATCTCTACCTTTATATTCAAAACAAAGAAAGTGCTCAGATTTGTTCCCCTGTGCCTCTCGCTGTTTATGTGTTTTATTCCTCTTTATCTTTTCATTCTCTTTTCTTCATCTCCTTCTGTCATATTTTATCTCCCTTCTCCTATATTCTCTCAATGTATCTTTTTTTTTTTGCTCTCCTCCATCACTGTCTTTGTCTGTGGGCACCGACTGATGCCTCTGTGTGCAGTAGGTGATCAATCAGCTGCTTTTTTCCTCCCCACAAGGTTCCACAGTGCCACAGCAGGCGACCGTAACACGTGCTTGTGGGTTGACAGTCCCTCCAATCCCCCATCCTCCAACCCACCTCCAACACTGCCCTTAATGCACACACTCATAGATGCACAAACCCAGTCTCTATTGCCAAACTATCTGTGTGACATTTTAAAATGTGCTCTTTATGTTCTGTATACCAGTCAAAAGTTTGGACACACTCTCCACTTCCAGAGAAAGCGATACTAACCAGTTGGAAGACTACTTAATAATGAGCTGTTAAACAGAAGGTCACCATTCACAAAGCTGTTCTTTGTTTTTTTTATACATGAGTTGTGTTCACTTCTAAAATGTGGTGAGTGCACTTTCAATATTAACATGCAGTCACAAAATGATTTTTGATGAAATGCTTTTGTTAAATGGCATTTTAAAGGACTATTGAGTTGAAAACTGGGAGGAGCTTTGGTTACAAAAGTAAAGATCTCCTTCATTCATATAGCTTGAATCAGTGCAAATTTTCAGTGAACAACAATGTTAGAAAGTATTTGTTTATTTGATAAAAACAAAAGCACTAGCCTTTGTATATAAAAAAAAACATCCCAAAGCTGGCTGTTTTGCCAAAATGCATCAGACCTTTTGGTGTTTGAGATGTTCGGCCTGTTTTTGGAAGTCTTGTGTTTCTACATTAAGTAATATTACTTTTGTAGCACGTATAGAACATGCATAGAGCTGTTGAGTGGCTGAAAGGGAGCTAAAATATTTGGCATTTTTCCACTAACAGATGAAATGCAAGTACAAAAAAATGTGAGCACAAACAAAAATGCCTCTCATGTCTATGGTTGTGATTAGTTGCAGGGAGGGAAACATTCCATATTTTACATATATATTCTGCTGCTGAGGATGTGCAGATGCTGCAGATTTAGCCTGTGTCTTGTCAATGGAGCTTTCTACTGTTTAGTGTTGTGTATGTTATGTTCTTTCTGCATAGAGACAAAGTGACTTTGCATATCGTCAGTCCACCCGCATCATCCATCAATATTAGTATGGATATGCACTTTGATGGACATTCTTGTCCTGCCCATACTGTCTTTTTCCCCAAGGGGTGTTAGTTAGCTTGTAAGTCAGCAAAAATTCATGTTGCTGTTGCTCTGGAAACTGTTAAACTAGTTGACACAGATTGGCAACAAGTAGGTAATGTTATGGTAATATAGATGTAATTTCATGGTAATAATATTTTTAAACCACACATTATAAGTAATTACTATACAGTTAATTACTCTGCAGTTTCCAGACAATAACAATGCAAATTGCTGTGATTTGAAGGTACAATAAAATGATAATAATTGTAGTGAATACTGAAATGAAAAATGTTTTGAATTTACTTACTGTGAAGTAATATTGCTGTAATTACACCAGCTTTGTCATGTTATCAAGGAGTAAACTGTTGGTAAGTGCATGGTTACTTTTGAATGTTATGGTATAATAACACAGTGATCAAAGGCACTAACAAAGTCATTGTAGTAGTTAGTAAAACAGAAATTATTACCTATTACTACTTTGAAAGAAATGAAGTAATACCCATTAAGTATCCTTCAAGTGATACTGTGTTGTTTTTTGTGCCTTTAAATAAACTAGGTAGTAATTACAAAATATCAGGGCTGTAAAATGCAGGTGACTTATTTCTAATCAATTCCTGAGTTATTACCATCTGCTATGCGCTGAAATACAGTGACTGGGAAGACTTTTACACTGACTGAGACAAATTTACATTTTGGAAGACATTTTTACATTTCACAAAAAAGATAGCATTAACAAAACACTTTACAAGCACTGAGACACATTTACAAGTGGTGAAACAAATTTACAAATGACATACAGGAAAGGGAACATATCGTGGTCAATTCGTGTTGCTGTTGTCAGCAGTTGTCATGGTGACCCAATCACCTGTAGCTATGACTGTCAATTTACTGTATGTTCTCAACTCAATACAGAAGTTTCTTCATGTTAGCATTTCCAACCCCAAATATCAAATGGTTAAATGAAAGTGTGGAGCATATCAAAGATAACTTCATAGCTCAGGTATAATAATCTAAACTGGGTCATAGAAGGCCTTTTCAGCTCAGTGCTTCTTTCCCCTGTGTGTCTATAAGGTGAACGAGAGAATAAGAAGTATGAAAAATGATATGTCAAAGGCTGGCTGTCACTCTCAGTTTTGTTGGTATGCTGTTACATTTTGCACCACTTTATCATCTTTTCATGTCTCTAGGGTGATGCTGCTCACATAGCAGTGAGACAATATTCAGTGTTTCTACTGTCTGGGTGAGAGGCTAAAAATACACTTGTGCAAACAAGGTAGGCATAAGTCATATAATAAATCGACCAGCTGACAAAAATCTCCGACCACTATTCTTCTCAGTGATCGTCATCAGCTTGCACCATGTACAGGAATCTCTCTCAGGTACTGTGAAATAAGTTTCATTCACACCTGGGTGAATTCAAATAGACAGCTGGACCTCATGTAGAGAGAAACAGGACAGTGTAAGCTATCAGTAATGACTGCTCAAGTAATTGTCTGAAATGTACACAACGTTGACACTGTTATGTGTGCACCCATTTTTTTCTTTGAAACTCCTGTTTTTATAGGACTATTATTAACGTTTAATATTGTTTAATAATTTGATGAATGGTATTTTGCAAATGACTAAATGTTCACATAGTTGTAAAGGGGACAGGAATGCATATAGTGTTTATAATTCCTCCCTTTTTATGTTCTTTTGCATAAAATGCTAATGAATGTTACTCATTATTTAACAGTAAAAGACAAGAGGATAAGGAAATTGATGTTGAGAAGATAGAGTGATCCGGGGGAGGGGTAGGGCAATGAAAGGTGCAGTACATTTTTACCCATCTCTGCAAGCTGTCTCTGATCGTTGCAGTAACTGAGGAGGGAAGTATTGAGTATTGAGAACCACAAACACTAGTCATACATCTATTTTGGATATTGTAACTTATTTATAGAACTCCTTTTAAAACCTTAAACCTAAAAAATGCTTTACAAAGGATATGAGCTTAAAAGAGCAAAATATAAGTAAAATAAGTAATTCCAAAATGAGACATATGGCAAAATAAAAGACATTACAAATCAAAGTCCTGTACATGATAACTGAAACACCAAAGCAGATAGGCCTCCAGCTATAACTTAAAAACAAACAATTGAGAGCCATTTTAGTGACTTAAGAACTTAGGTGATGTGAGAGCGATAAGATTTTGTGAGTAATTTTACTGCATTGTTTTGGAATAACTGTAACTTAGTCATAGCATATTGGCTTAAGTCAGAATAAAGAGCAATAAAGTAGTCTAAGCAGGAGGACACAAAACATGGATAATTATATCCAGTTGCTAGAGAGATAACTGTGCACATATTTTTGGAAAATTCATCATATGAAAGTAGCACAATTGAATAATTGTCTTTACATGTTTATCAGATTTTAACTGGTAGGAAAAATAAAGCGTATTTAGACCTATTAAAGCCTAAAGGTTTATTAGCAGCTAGTGAGCTGAGGTGATGGTGGTAGAGAGCAGATCTGGGGCAGTAACCAGAGCTGATACAAAAAACTTTGGGTTGGATAAATAAGTGAAAACCATTTTAGTGCTACACCAGATTCCCTGAGCCATCTTCAAGTCAATCAATTATGGTAGAATAGCATGATCTATGATGTCAAATGTCACAGAAAAATCTAAAAGAAATAAAATGGTAATTTTACTGTGGTTGAAGTACATGAGAATATTATTTGTGAATCCTTGAGGCAAGGGAATTACTGAAGGACACTGGAGAACATTGATCTAGTAAGATGAAACAGGTGTGAGATGGCTCAGTATGGGAGCATGATCAATGCTCCCACAGTGAAAACAAAATAAAACTTCTGGAAAGGATAAAAAGTATTTTTGAGACCTTAACATATCTGCACTCCGCCTATTTTCCCACCCACTGTTTGTGCCATATTAAAGATACTAAATGGTGAAAAGTATGTACTGTATTAATCTTAAGCTTATGTTGCTTGCTTGTTTTTCACATTCTACATTAAATGATATGTGTTTATGAATATGTGTAACAGTAGAAGCATAATGGCATAATGGGAAAATGCTTTGTGGTAATTTTTTACTTACTTATTTTATAAGTATTTAATGTGTATTTGTCAAGTGTTCATTTATATATGCTTTTATACCAAAGATCTCTGCACACTTTCTGCAATAACATGATGCACCCAAACTGTTGCTGGGAGAAATGCAAGTACTGACAGAAAATAAATGGTTTAAGCAGCATACACATCATTTTCCTCAACATCTTCAATAATGCTCTTTTGCGTTTGTTCTCCATTTGATAGCAGGCAGAGAAAAAAATGACCTGGAAGTGTCATCTTGTCTTCTTCTTCTGTGTGTGTGTGTGTGTGTGTGTGTGTGTGTGTGTGTGTGTGNTGTGTGTGTGTGTGTGTGTGTGTGTGTGTGTGTGTGTGTGTGGAATCAAGATGTCGTGCTTAATATGTTCTGTAGTTACTGTACAAATCTCTCCCTGCATCTGGATTAAATTATTTAATCATATCTTGTCTTATTCTCACTAAAAAGATTTTTGTATGAATACACCTACATACATCTATAATGTAACTGATGACCTGTCTATCCATGTGGTCTGACCTCAGCTCTGCAGCTCATTACAGCTGTTAGTGGCCACTGCTGTCATCTTAAATCTGACTCAGCAATCTGTCTCATCACTTCATCTTGCTCTTTAAACCTTGTCTCTCTCTCTTGTTGTCTGTGTGCAGTAACAAAAGCTGAACGGATACTGTTCTGCTGACTGTCAGCTCCACCTGCCACATCAAATAGTCCCTGCATTTCATGTGTTTGAATGTTGCATAAGTATTTTTCATAATTGCTCTTCTCATAGGGCATTTTCTCATAGGGTGTTCTAGAGAGTACTACAGGTATAATGAATTGTCAGTGGCAGCATAATACATCAACATTCTGTTTCCTTTCATGTTCATCACTATTTATAGTGTTGCCTCTAGTTGAGTGTGTTATTTGTGCTTTGTGAAACTGATGTGTGATTCAGAAGGCTGTGGGAGCTCTTGAAGGGTAAGCAGGGGTTCAGTGAACGCAGAGAAAGAAAGAAACCTGCAAGAACAGCTTATACAGTACAGTATGAATCATTATTTAAAGGAAAAAAATAGTGTTCTACTAAGGTGTTGGGTGACCATGTGCCACCAGAAAAACTTAATTTTGTCTTGGTATTGATTCTACAAGTATCTGAACTCTACTAGACATGAACACCATTTCCCCAGAACATATTCCCGTATTTAGTGTTTTGATGATGATGGTGGAGAGCACTGTCCAATATGTGAGTCCATTGGGATCTGTTGACTGCCCTAGCATATGATTAGAATTTCATTGTCACCCTGAAAGAAAACTTTTCTATCCTGACTCCCATCAGAAACAGAAATGTTTCATCACAGGATACAGGTGGTCACCCACAATAATTTAGTATGGATTTGCTGTGACCCTTCTCTTAAGACAACAAATGCAACTGAACCGCAGTAAAATACCCCCCAACACCATAACAGAGCCACCCTCACTGTCGGGGTCAGGGCTTCTTCCTTTAATTTGACACCCATCTATAGATACTGTATGTCACATCATTAAAGTATGAATCAAAAATTATGATTAAATTAATTTGATTAATCTGCAGATTGTGAATTGAAGGAACACATCCTCAAGGTTCATCTGAAAAACATGGTAACACTTGTGTGCATCAGAACCAAAGCAGCTCATGACCACACATTCATGAGCCATCAGAGCAGATAAACCCATCATAAGTTACTGTCTGTCTAGTCTGCATATTAAAGGTTACAAACCAATCAATGTGTTGTGTCATTTTCTCTCTGAAACCTCAGGTCAATGATTCTTATTTATTTACTCTAACAAATTTGTTTGTTTTGGTTTTCCAACTTTTGCTCATGCTATATTGTATTGCTATATTGAGAGAAGAGTTGTAACTTATTTCCTGTGCTGTGCAAACACAAACACAGGCAGGGGAATGGCAGCAGATCTAACTCAGCTGGAGGAAACAAGCAGGCAGATTGTGTTGTGTTGAAGAGGCAGAGCTTGAAGAAAAGCAGGTCTGGAATGTGTTAATATGTTGATATCTTTCACCTGCAATGCACGCAATGAAAGTATGTGGTTTATCATTCATATCTGAGTAAAGAGAAACCGTTTACAGACTGTTAAATCCAAGTTGTAGATATCTGTGGGGCTGAAGGAGCAGACCATACACCTTTAGTTTAAAACTACAACAATCAACATGTCATGTTTGCACCCATTGGTGAACTGTGGTGGCTAAAGGGCAACAACATAGGTTTTTCCTTATGCCTAAACATCAGGAATGAAAGCAACCTAAATATCCTGATACTCCTACCTTGCATTTAGGAGGAACATTGCAGTCTGTTGTGGTTGTTGAACAACAAATTCAGCCACTCTTCATGTGCTTTTGAAAATTACATTTCATTCTTTACCTTTTCATATAACAAGGAAATAAACCCAACGGCTCACTTACATGCTAGCTTCTAGAGCTTCCAGCCACATTTCATAGTCTTCATTCAGTAGAAAACAATAGCACAGGTGTCAGCGTGTGACCTAAAGTAAGTGTGGAATTATAGTCACATAAGTACACTGTTTGCTGATCAACATGTTTGAAAGCTCAAAAAACTTGACCTTTGAGCTGAGATTATTACACACATGGAAATGTGTTAGCTCGGAGAAGGTTGAGTCCCATGAGGTGACCTGTAGGGGGCATTATGTCCACCACAGCTCATTTAGGATTTCCAACAGGCAGGTTGTGCCAAAGTTCTGTCCTGAGGGATACAGAGTACTTTACACCCGCTGCCAGGCTGTGATCTCATTATGGTCTCATTGGCTGGCTGTTAATATACAAAGATGTCTGGGTGAAAGTCAGGTCACACACCCAACTGAGAGAGGTTTCCTAAAGCCTCTCACAGTGGCAGTTAATTGGCGCTCCAGTCAGCCAGGGGCAGATCTCTGGCTACAGTGGAACTGGGAAAATTGGGGATTGGCCAGACTGGTCGCTCTTTTCCCCTTTTCTCTCCATCTGTCCTTCCCATAATTAACTTGCACTTAGCTTCTATTTCACACGGATAATTTGACATGAAAGCAATGGAGACAGAAGTGAGAAAGAGTGAGTCAGTTTTCCAATGCAGTTTCCAGGGTGATAATGAAATTACAATTAAGGTATGGCACTGTTCCCTTTCTTACATTAATAAATGGCTCTTTAATATCTCAGTCTTTCTTTGTGTCCAGTATTCATAGCATAAACTAAGAGAAGAAATAACAAACTTTGGGATGTGGTACATGAAAAAATGCTAACTGCAGCTGTGCCTCCTTAGCCTCACATGTCTGTTGCTTGCTTTAGTTTTGATTAATCAAATCAGTCAGGGCCCTTTAAAGTATTACATTTACCCATGGCTGACTGGTTGGACAAATGATGTGACAAAAGTCTGATTCAGGGATTGAGGGATAAGGTGAGAGGGAAAATACTGCAGGAAGACAGAGGACGGAAAACTCCATGGTCATATTTATTTTATTGTTTTGGCTTGAAAGTCAGGTAAACATGAAAAAGACTGAATAAACAAAAAGTATGCTGTAAAATGCATAGAGAATATCCCTTACCATGCAAAGAGATACAAGCCATATTCATAAAAGAAATGGTATATATATAG